>BLSH010291950.1:1007384-1017813 GCA_018402905.1 Glandirana rugosa | reverse complement strand
CCCCCATACATTTTACTGGCAGACTTACAATTAAAGTGGATGTAAACCCAAAAAAAATGTAATTAATAATTCTGCCTGGTAGAGTATAGCATGTTATGTCATCTGTGCCCAGTCTTGCCACAAAGAGTTAATCCAACTGAGTAATGAGCTTATCTTTTTTTCAGGAAGAGAAAGTCAGACTAACGGGGAAATACAGTCAATCCGCCCCTTGCTCTGTGAGTGACAAGCAATTTGCTTATCTCCTTCACACAGAAGAGTACGTTTTGCACTCCCCCCTCCCTCCCTCCTCAATGTCTCAGTATATAGGTGGGTGGGGAGGCTTGTGACATCACAACTCCACCCACCAAACACAGACACCCAATGATTTCAGAGTTTTACAGAGCTGCTAGTGTTTACAGGAAGGACATTTGCAAGGTAGGGATAGATGCAGGAGGCTTGCATGTATATATACACATTAATACTGTGTCATTAGTTTATACTGGGTGGGTGGTGGGTTTACATCCACTTTAACCACTTGCCGACCGCCCGCCGCAGCGTGACGGCGACAAGGTGGTTCGTTATCGCGAACCGCCGTCACAGGACGGTGGCCGCGATAACTAGCATTGTGAGCGCGCGGGGGAGCCAGGGAGTGGGTAGGGCGGACTCGATCGCCGCCGGCTACCCGCGATGGCTCCCCCGCACTGAAAGAACTGAGGTCCGTGTATGTAAACACGGTCCTCCGTTCTGTTGAAGGGGGAAGGGCGATGATCACAGCCTTCCTGTAAATGGAAGCTGTGATCATCCCCTTTACCCAGCCAGGGCAGTCCCCCCCCCAGTTAGAACACGCCCAGGGAACATAGTTAACCCTTAGAGCGCCCCCTGCAGGTTAACCCCTTCACTGCCAACGGCATTTACACAGTAATCAGTGCATTTTTATATCACTGATCGCTGTATAAATGCCAATGGTCCCAAAAAAGTGTCAAAATTGTCCGACATGTCCGCTGCAATATAGCAGTACCACTAAAAATCGCAGATCACCGCCATTACTAGTAAAAAATAAATAACCCCATAAATTAATTCTTATCATCCGTAAACGTGGCAACTGTTGCGCAAACCAATCAATAAACACCGATTGCGATTTTTTTTTTTTTTACCAAAAATATGAGGAAGAATATAAATCGGCCAAAACCGATGGAAAAAAATGTTTTTTTATAATTTTTTTTTGGATTTGGATTTTAGCAAAAAGTAAGGAATTTGTTTTTTTTTTTTGCAAAATTGTCACTCTTTTGTTTATAGCGGCGATCAGAAATGACGCAGAGGGGATCAAATACCACAAAAAAAGCTCTATTTGTGGGAAAAAAAGGATGCAAATTTTGTTTGGGTACAACGTCACACGACCGCACAATTGTCAGTTAAAGCGACGCAGTGCCGAATCGCAAAAAGTGCTCTGGTCCTAAAGTGGGAAATCCTTCCGGGGCTGAAGTGGTTAAAGCAGCTGACAGCCTCTTTTCCTCCTGCGGCTTTCAGCTGCTTTAATGAAATGCATACAGGGAGGTTGGTGATTGTAACTCTCCCTGACTGTCCTCCATATCCTTTTCCAGTCCCCCTCCATGCTCCTCTGATCCCCCTCCGTGCTCTCCCGACCCTCTCTGTGCTCCTCGGTCCCCCCGCCCCCCCATGCTCCTCTGCCCCCCTCCATGCTCCTCCGGTCCCTCTTCCTGCTCCTCCGCCCCTTCTGTCCTCGATCTGTCAGGTGGAGAGCGGAGGAAGGAGCCGGTAAATATGTAATTTACCGGCTCCTTCCTTTTCCTAAATGAACAAAGCCTGGCTTGGGAGTGCACCTGCACAGTTGCCCCAATAGCACACGACTTGCTATGGAAACAGCATCGGCAGGGGACCTCTAAAGAAGAGGTAAGGGGCCACTTTGTGCAATATCATTACACAGAGTAGGTAAGTATAAGGCTCTTTTTTTTAATTTGAAAAAAGAAGCTTTAGTGTCACTTTAGTTCTCAGACAGATGTCTTGTCATACAGCTAGGCATTCACTGAGGGTCTACTGATTACTAGCCAGCCAACCTCGGGCAGCAAAGCAGCCCCTAACTATAATATCTGCTTCATCATGCATAGTTGGGATGAGGTATTGCTGTTTAGTGTACATTTTTTCCCCCAAACATAACATTGTATACAGTTATGCTCATAAGTTTACATACCCTGGCAGAATTTATGTTTCCTTGGCCATTTTTCAGAGAATATGAATGAGAACACAAAACCTTTTCTTTCATGGTTAGTGTTTGGCTGAAGCCATTTATTATCAATCAACTGCGTTTATTCTTTTTAAATCATAATGACAACAGAAACTACCCAAATGACCCTGATCAAAAGTTTACATACCCCAGTTCTTCTCAGATGGTAAAGCTGCCCATTCCTCTTGGCAAAAAGCCTCCATCTCCTGGAAATTCTTAAGCTGTCTTGCATGGACTGCACGTTTGAGATCTCCCCAGAGTGGCTCAATGATATTGAGGTCAGGAGACTGAGATGGCCAAGCCAGAACCTTCACTTTTTCTGCTGTAGCCAATGACTTGGACTTGTGTTTTGGATCATTGTCATGTTGGAATGTCCAAGTACGTCCAATGCACAGCTTCCTGGCTGATGAATGCAAATGTTCCTCCAGTATTTTTTGATAACATACTGCATTCCTCTTGCCATCAATTTTGACCAAATTCCCTGTGCCTTTGTAGCTCCCACATCCCCAAAACATCAGCGATCCACCTCCATGTTTCACAGGCATTGTTGACTCCTCTCCAAATGTAATGTTTATGGTTTTGGCCAAAAAGCTCAATTTTGGTCTCATCACTCCAAATGACTTTGTGCCAGAAGGTTTAAGGCTTGTCTCTGTGCTGTTTGGCGTATTGTAAGCGGGATACTTTGTGGCATTTGCGCAGTAATGGCTTTCTTCTAGCGACTGGACCATGCAGCCCATCTTTCTTCAAGTGCCTCCTTATTGTGTGTCTTGAAACAGCCACACCAGAGTCCTGTATTTCACCTGAAGTTATTTGTGGGTTTTTCTTTGCATCCCAAACAATTTTCCTGGCAGTTGTGGCTGAAATCTTAGTTGGTCTACCTGACCGTGGTTTGGTTTCAACAGAACCCCTCATTTTCCACTTCTTGATTAGAGTTTGAACACTGCTGATTGGCATTCTCAATTCCTTGAATATCTTTTTATATCCCTTTCCTGATTTATACAGTTCAACTACCTTTTCCCGCAGATCCTTTGACAATTCTTTTGCTTTCCCCATGACTCAGAATGCAGAAACGTCAGTGCAGCACTGGATGAAAGATGCAAGGGTCTGTCAGGAGTCCAGAAACTCATTGACCTTTTATACACTCACACTAATTACAAGCAAACAGATCACAGGTGAGGATGGTTACATATATATACACACACACACACACACACACACACACGTGAGTACACCCCTCATTATATCTTTTCATGTGACAACACTGAAGGAATGACACTTTACTACAATGGTAAGTAGTGAATTTACAGCTTGTATAACAGTGCAAATTTGCTGTCCCCTCAAAATAACTCACAGCCAATAATGCCTAAACCGCAGGCAACAAAAGTGAGTACACCCCTAAGTGAAAATGTCCAAATTGGGCTCAAAGTGTCAATATTTTGTGTGGGCACCATTATTTTCCAGCACTGACTTATCCCTCTTGGGCATGGAGTTCACCAGAGCTTAACAGGTTGCCACTGGAGTCCTCTTCCACTCCTCCATGACGACATCACAGAGCTGGTGGATGTTAGAAACCTTGCGCTCCTCCACCTTCCTTTTGAGGATGCCCCACAGATGCTCAATAGGGTTTAGGTCTGGAGACATGCTTGGCCAGTCCATCACCTTTACCCTCAGCTTCTTTAGCAAAGCAGTGGTCATCTTGGAGGTGTGTTTGAGGTCCTTATGTTGGAATACTGCCCTGCGGCCCAGTCTCCGAAGGGAAGGGATCATGCTCTGCTTCAGTATGTCACAGTACATGTTGGCATTTATGGTTCCCTCAAGGAACTGTAGCTCTCCAGTGCCAGCAGCACTCGTGCAGCCCCAGACCATGACACTCCCACCACCATGCTTGACTGTAGGCAAGACACACTTGTCTTTGTACTCCTCACCTGGTTGCCGCCACACACGTTTGACACCATCTGAACCAAATAAGTTTATCTTGGTCTCAACAAATCACAGGAAATTGTTCCAGCAATCTATGTTCTTAGTCTGCTTGTCTTCAACAAACTTTTTGCCGGCTTTCTTGTGCATTATGCCATGCAGACCAATTTGATGCAGTGTGCGGCATATGGTCTGAGCACTGACAGTCTGACCCCCACCCCTTCAACCTCTGCAGCAATGCTGGCAGCATTCATACATCTATTTCACAAAGACAACCTCTGGACATGACGCTGAGCACGTGCACTCAGCTTCTTTGGTCACCAATGGCGAAGCCTGTTCTGAGGGGAACCTGTCATTTTAAACCACTGTATGGTCTTGGCCACCGTGCTGCAGCTTAGTTTCAGGGTATTGGCAATCTTCTTATAGCCTAGGCCATCTTTATATAGAGCAACAATTCTTTTTTTCAGATCCTCAAAGAGTTCATTGCCATGAGGTGCCATGTTTGACCAGTATGAGAGTGAGAGTGATGACACCAAATTTAACACACTTGCTCCCCATTCACACCTGAGACCTTGTAACACTAACAAGTCACATGACACCGGGGAGGGAAAATGGCTAATTGGGCCCAATTTGGACACTTTCACTTAGGGGTGTACTCATTTTTGTTTCCAGCGGTTTAGACATTAATGGCTGTGTGTTGCGTTATTTTGAGGGAACAGCAAATTTACACTGTTATACAAGCTGTACACTCACTACTTTACATTGTAGCAAAGTGTCATTTCTTCAGTGTTGTCGCATGAAAAGATATAATAAAATATTTACAAAAATGTGAGGGGTGTACTCACTTTTGTGAGATACTGTACATATATATTTATTTAAAGTAGGACAGGTTGAAACCACAGCTCAAATGAATAGAAAACACTCATAGACAGAAATACCTGACTCTAGCTACCCCCTTTTCAAGATGTCTTGATCCTAGAGGTTTACAAATGTATGTGTGTGTCTATCGTCTGTTAAATAATACTGTTTTTATTAGGACTTATGTAAAGATCAGATAACTTTTTAGAAACCATTAATGCAGTTATCCAGAACTTTCTTAAGGGTTCACAAACTGTGTGCATGTATATGTGTGTTAGTATATATTTGCATTAAATATTTATATTTTTATACAGGTGCAGACACACCTTGAGAACCCAACATCTTACCACCTGCAGCAGTCCCGAGACAAGAAGGTTCGCGATTATCTGTCGGATACCTATGGCAACAAATTTGCTTCTCATCTTAGTCCACTCAGGCTGTCTCCTAAACCCCCACCTGCTCCTCCATCTCCTGCAAACCGTACTACTCGCCTTTCATCGTCAGCAGGAAACAGTGCACCAAACAGTCCCATGGCCAAAATGAACTTGTGCTCTAATCCAGAACGTGAAGTAAGTACATTGAGGATAGTCGTGCTTCCTACTATTTATTTATATTGGTGTCTGCATCCATAGTACTTACATTTCCAGGAATTATTGATATCTTGCACACAAAAGAAGCAAAGGGCAGGAGGGGAGGACCAGTGATAGCTGCATTTTAATATATACAGCTAACTTTCCAATATCCATTCCACCAATGAGATTTGCACTTCAGTAGACATAGCTCATGTAAAGTAAGTATCCTTACCACAGGTGAGATCTGCCATAGCATACACAAGCCATTCCTCTGGTCCTCATAATCCTATCCTACTTTATTGAGTAGAAAGTGATGTTCCCTTTCCTGAGAGCTGTGATTGACCATCCAACATATTTGTGTGATTTTCTGGCTTTATTACTCCTTCCCCACCCCACTGTCACTTTATTTCTCTAAGAGCTTAGGCATTTTTTAATACATCTCAGTTATAGACAGCGGTTCATGCCACTCTTTTACACACACTGCACTATACCTTTGAATTGCAAGTAGTGTTCATGCTTCTGGAAAAAAAGAAAAGGTGCGGTGCTAAAACAATGTCTGGAAACATAATTAAAAATAATAATAATAAAAATGTCCTTCAAACTGGAGTGTAAAGATATCACTGAATAAAATGTTCCACAGTAAAGGAAGCGAGAACAATCCTCTTGTATGTAAATGAGAGCAAAAAACCTGTGAAGGGTATTTTGAAAAGTAACATCCACAGGAATGAAGAGCTTCTCCAGATAGTTAGAGGTAGAGACCACTACCAGCACCAAACACACTGCCTCTTACCTCTGTCACGGAGGTCAGACAAGCATAAGATTGATGGCTAAGGCGTCGCTGTTGTAATGATCATCCTGGAACGATCTTCGAGCCCAAAGCAGCTTTCACTGACAACACCGTTTTTTCTCACTCTCCAATACTCTTAAATGGTGGATCACATTCCTTTGTTTTGCAGTATCCAGTGCCATCTAATTACCTCAATTCTAGTTCCTCCAGAGAGTAAAATCAGCCAGTGGGTGTGGTTACTGAAAGCTAGTGACATCCAATGCCTCTGGAAGTCACTATCAAAGCCCACACAACCAACTCCTTGTGTCTTCCTCAGCAGAAGAGGAGGAATGGTTATGCATTGTGGATACGACCAACATCTCTTAACATTCCCCTTAGAGAAAATAGGATGACCTTCTGCTGTGTCCATCTCTGTTACAGGTGGTTCCTCATGCACCTATTGTAAATGCAATACCTCTCACCTCTGTTATATGTGCAGTACACCATCCCTTTCTGTTACAAGCAGTGCATCAAGCTTCCATCACACAATTCCATGACCTTCCATGTTTACAGGAGAAATGGGTACTAGCAGTGGCGTTGGGAGGGGGCTGACTGGGGCTATAGCCCCCAGTGGGCCCCCAAAAAGCGGCGGGTCTTGGCATTCATAATGAGAATTGTTAGCCCCGAGGGTTTACACAGAGAGCGGGGATCGATCACCCACTTACCCAGCGTGGCTGTCTGACAAACAAAGTCCCACCTCCTGGACACGGCTCCTATAATGGACGTCACACTGGTCCAAATTTATTTAAGGGGCAGACTCGATGGACTACTAAGTCTTTTTCTGCCGTCACTTTTCTATGTTTCTATGTAAATAAGGCAGAGTTCACACTGATGCGACCGTGGGTTATAGCAGGGGTCTGGTGCATCTCTGTTCACTGATTTAGGTGTGAATCAGGTCCGAATTTATGCCTGAATTCGCACCTGAAATGGAGCCAAAGAAACACACAACCTTTTTCCAATGGGGACTGCGAGCGCCTCCGAGAGTTACCTCACAACATGCCAGTTAGGCTTAATGCCCTCAGGAGAATGGGTGCCTTTCCTCTCTGCTAGATTGTTTTTTATCATTTGGAAGATTCTTTTACTATCAACTGCTGTTGGTAGATTCATGCCCAAATTCTTAGCGACTTGGTACAGATGGCATCTGTACAAGCTAGATACAGGTTAACACTGCTTGCAGAACCATACAATGCCTCAAATCTGTTAAAACCTACCTTCTGCTCAAAACAACATTCCTTTTTCTAAAAACAATAACTCCACCTGGCTTCAAGATTCACCAAATCAATAGAGTCCCCGGTGCCCAGAAGGGGCACGGCTGGTATCTCTCTCCTCCCCTTCTTCCCCCCTTTCCTACTATGCCCTATTCATTTCTCTATAATACACTTTTCCTCTCTTTAGCTCTTTGTCTCATTTTAATCCCAACCTTACAACCTACTTTAACATACACCAACTACAAAACTTCTTTCAGAAATACTTATCCTATAAATGCAATAACACATGTTTGCCCACCATCCCTAATAAAATACCTTACGAGAACAACTCCTGCCCACTACAGGAATTTCTCAGCCCCCAGAAATAATAATTACTAACACCCCCCCCCAGAAATTACTTCTTCTCTAATGGGATGTCTCTTTCTTGTAATGGATAAATAGTGAAATAGCTATTTGTTTATAAAACGTTGTTATTTGCAACAAAGTAGTAAGGTTTACTCTATGTAACAGTCTACTACTGCATTGTCTTTGTACTGTAAGATTTCACAATGTTACAATTATATGCTGTCTTCTCTTCATATATGTATGTCTAACTACTTTCTCCATTAAAAGTTTATGGAACAAAAAAAAAAAAAAAAAAGATTCATGCCAAATATTTAAAATCCTGAAAGTCTCTCCAGTCATCAAACAGGGGCAGGTTTTCCTTAATTGTGTTCTTGCTGAGATTGCCTGGCATTCCTTGCAGTGACAAACCTGTCTGTGTTCCAGCTATCTCAGGACTCTGTATTTAAGGTCAGACCAGGACTGCCAGGACTTCTAGAACTCCTTCTCTTAGAATCCCTGCCAGGATTTCCAAAATTCCTTCTTTCAGAATCCCTGTCAGGACTTCCAGTGTAGTATTCCTGCCAGGACAGAGTTCTGTAAAACACTGAGCATGGTCTCTGACCAAATGGTTTCTTAAAACAAAGCAGAAGCCCTAGAGAATAAATTGGTGGGTTTTGGAATTTTTTATGTTACACGGTATTTGAGCAGTGTTTTTTCAAATGCCCTTGTGACAGCAATAGGCATGTGACAGGTACTCTTTATGTAGAGATCTGCGGTCTATAAGACTCCAGATCCCTCCTCTGCCCTTAAAAGCATTTGATCACACCAAGATCGGTGTGTTCGAATGCTTTTGATTTTTGAAAATTGCGTAGTTTTTAACCACGGAAGTGATGTCAGGTCATCACTTTCGGGCAACCATAACCCAGAGCCGAAAAAAGCTTATCCAGTCTTTGTTCGATCGGCAGAAGTACCGGCTGGTTGATCGAGACTCCTGGTGGGCTTTGAGACCTCGGTAAACCTGCAGAAGGCGTTGGGTGGGGGGGTAAAGTCCCCTCCTGCTGCTTGTGAAAGCAATCCAACAGCCAGTTAGCCGCTAGGATTGCTTTTACAAGAGAGCTGACCGTCTGCTCTTAAAAAATGGTACTGGGTGATGCATGCAGCTGCAGACATCATCTCGCTATAACCACTTGAAGTCTAGTCACGTACCAGGTATGTGACTGGTCAGCAAGTGGTGTTAATTCTGTGCATACGCAAGCACGTATGCTTCCTAGCCTTGCTTTGCGCTGGCTCCTAACTGTATTAAAGAGGTGCTCACATGCACATTTGAGGTTGTTCAGCTAAGGCATACACTTGCACGTGCACAGCAGGCCACTTTCCTTCCATGCTCTGCAATGGTCAGGGGTAGTTGCGTTCCACTTAAAATTAAGAGGAATCCACCGCTACATCTACTACAGTGTCTAACCTCTTACAAAGATTGGGAATTCCCAGATAAGCAGAGAAAATATATACCTGTGCTCAGATCCCAATAGCTTGTACATGTGATTGAACTACCAGGTGCTAACGGGGTGCAACCACATGTTAACACTACAGATACTAAATGGACCATCTGCACACTGCTACATCCTTCCCAGCAAACTATGCAATGTAAAACAGGGATATTTAGCTCACATATATTGCAGTACATGTTTAAGCTGACCAACTCCGTCAAAGTAATCCCTCTTCTGGCCAGTCCTACATAGAAACATAGAAAAGTGACGGCAGAAAAAGACTGAGTAGTCCATCGAGTCTGCCCCTTTTTATTTTATTTTTTTTACATTAACTTTGTTGTCTGACTATGGATTTATGTTTTTCCCAAGCATGTTTGAAGCCATTTACTGTTGACTGTCTCACAACCTCTGTTGGTAGTTTATGCCAATCATCAACCACCCTTTCAGTAAAATAATACTTTCTAAGATTAGTTTTGAACTTCCCCCCAGTTAGTTTGAGGTCATGTCCCCGTGTTCTTGATTTTGGTTTCATATTGAAAAGACTGCCCTCCTGAACCTTATTCACCCCCTTGAGGTCTCCCCTCTCCCTTCTTTCCTCCAGACTGTACATATTAAGTTCCTGAAGTCGCTCTTGATATGTTTTATCCCCCAGACCTTTCACCATTTTTGTTACCCGTCTCTGACCGTCAGAAAAGTTATACTTTGGTTTTAGTTCTTGTGCCCCTGTACTGGAGTTTGATTGACCCCCCTTCAAGTTTTGATTAGAATCTTTCATAATAAAATGACTTTCCCACCAACTACTAACCGTATTTGATGGTTGTCTCCAACACTCTGTCAGTTGTCATTTACCGAAGTTTGTACGAACCCTTTTTGTATTTAGGTATCAGTCTGTTGTTTCAATTACATTTTTTTTATTTTATTTTTCCCCGTCTGAGCTACCTGATGAGTCAGAAAAAGACGGCAGTGAAAAGATACAAAGATACATCCTGACCGGTCTTCTCCCTAATGAAACTGCC
>BLSH010291950.1:988555-1003075 GCA_018402905.1 Glandirana rugosa | reverse complement strand
AGAAATAACCTGTTAACATATGACAATTTTGGGGGGAAAAAAAAAAATAAATAAAAAATTCATTTTGCAAAGAATTGTGGGAAAAAATTACAACTTCAAAAAATTCACCATGCCTCTTACTAAATACCTTGGAATGTCTACTTTCCAAGAAGGGGTCATTTGGGGGGTATTTGTACTTTCCTGGCTTGTTAGGGTCTCAGGAAATGAGATAGGCCGTCAGTAAATCAAGTGTGATCAATTTTCAGTGATTGGCACCATAGCTTGTAGACTCTATAACTTTCACAAAGACCAAATAATATACACTAATTTGTTTTTTTTTTTACCAAAGATAGGTAGCAGTATAAATTTTGGCCAAAATTTATGAAGAAAAATTACTAATTTGCAAAATTTTATAACAGAAACGGAGAAAAATTCATTTTTTTACAAAGGTTTCGGTCTTTTTTTAATTATAGCGCAAAAAATAAAAAACCCAGCGATGATTAAATACCACCAAAAGAAAGCTCTATTTGTGTGAAAAAAAGGACGCAAATTTCATATGGGTGCAGTGTTGCATGACTGAGTAATTGTCATTCAAAGTGTGAGAGCGCTGAAAGCTGAAAATTTGTCTGGTTGTTAAGGGGGTTTAAGTGCCCAGTGGACAAGTGGTTAATACCAGACTAACCACTTTAAATTTGTACTCAACATAAAATCCTCTTTTCTGGATCCATTGAGAAACAGTTCCCATCCCCAATCATTAAAACCGTGTACCAAATAAAAAATGTCCTTTAAAAAATATTTAAATTTGTAATTATTAGTAATTAATAATATACTTAGGGCTCATTTACAATTGCTTTGACTTCAACACACATTAAAGCGCCTACGGCTTCAACATGCTTTTTTGATGCTTCTGTAATGCTTCAGTGGTGCTTCGGTGATGCTTTTTTGAAGCTTAGCAGATGCCCTGTGTTTGTACTGATATCTCATACCTGCAATACCTCCAAAACAAAGCAAAGCTAAAGCTGAATTAAAGCCTCTCAAAAGCTGCAGGCTCTTCAAGCAAGCTTTGTCATAGACTTCTATGGAGACCTCTATAGAGGTGTTGAAGATGCTTTAAAGCACCACCACTAAAGCGACATGGGGTAAAATTTTTGAAGCAAAGCAAACACACTGTGTAAAGAGGACTGTAAGATAACCATTTTATTTATTGACAGGCTTTGACTGGTGTTCAGAGAGCTTTAAAGCGTTTCTGGAGCCATGTTTTGAAGCAAATGTAAATGAGCCCTTATTATGAAATCACTGACAAATGCTGACTGCTGAATATAGCTTGGGCCCGATTTGGCCAGTCATGGCCTCTGGTCATGAAACAATTAATCAGTTGTTTTTCATTATTGTATGCAAATGATGGAGAGGACAATTGATAGAAACAAATGTATAATCAAAAATTTATCAATATGCATATGGCCATCAAAAGACTGAACAATGATGCCTTAGGGCTCATGCACACTGTAGCTGATAAACAACCGTTTGGGTGTTCTTTTTTAACAGCCCAAAAATGCCCCTATATGTTATCCTATGTGTCCACACATGGACGTTAATTGTCGTTTAACAGCAGTGCCGTTTTTGGGCTTTTATCTGAGCGCCCTAAATTGGCGTTCAAAAGTCGTTCTACTGACCACAAAAAAAAGCTGGACGCCGGTAAACGGCCGTTTATCGGCATCCAGCGTTTTTTGTAGTCAATGGAAGCTAATGAAGTAAAAAAACAAAACACAGAGGCTGATAAACTCTGCTTACAAAACTCTGCAAAACGTTTTCTAAGCATCGTCTCCTGCCCGACACCCAGAAAGCGTCCAGTGTGCATGGAGCCTTAATACTGTATATAACCATAGTTAACCACTTCCGTCGATATACGTCGGTCCTTTTGAAGCATGGCATGTAGGGTATCAATTTACTCGGCGTAACATTATCTTTCAGGATATAGAAAAAAATTGGCTAACTTTTACTGTCTTCTTATTTTTTAGTTCAAAAAAGTGTATTTTTTCCAAAAAAAAAAAATGTGTGCGCATATACATTGTGACAGAGTATTTCAATGATCGCCATTTTATTCTCTAGGGTGTCTGAAAAAAAAAATGTTTGGGGGTACTAAGTAATTTTCTAGCAAAAAAAAAAAATGATTTTAACTTGTAAACAAGAGGTGTCAAAAATAGTCCTTAACCACTTCAGCCCCGGAAGGATTTCCCCCCTTTTGACCAGAGCACTTTTTGCGATTCGGCACTGCGCCGCTTTAATTGAAAATTGCGCGGTCGTGCGACATTGTACCCAAACAAAATTGACGTTTTTTTTTCCCCACAAATAGAGCTTTCTTTTGGTGCCATTTGATCACCTCTGCATCACTTCTGATAACCGCTATAAACAAGCAAAGAGCTACAGTTTTGCAAAAACCCAATAAAAAAAAAAAAAATGTATTCATCGGTTTTGGCCGTCATATATTCTTCCTCATATTTTAAGTAAAAAAAAATCGCAATCGGCGTATATTGATTGGTTTGCGTAAAAGTGGCCCCGTTTATGAACAATGAGAATTAATTTATGGGGTTTTTTATTTTTTAGTAGTATTGGCAGCGATCTGCGATTTTTAGTGGGACTGCGCCGTTGTGGCGGACATGTTGGACACTTTTGATGCTTTTTTGGGACCATTGGCATTTATACAGAGATCAGTGCTTTTAAAATGCACTGATTACTGTGTAAATGTCACTGGCAGGGAAGGGGTTAACACTAGGGGGCGATTAAAGGGTTAACTATGTTCCCTGCTTTGTGTTTCTAACTGTGTGGGGGCTGGGCTGACAGGGGCAGGAGAGTGATCGTTGCTCCCATATACAGGGAGCATGCGATCACACTCCTTCTCCCCTGTCAGAACGGAGATCCGCTTATTTACACACACGGATCCCCATTCTGCCACTGCGGGGGATCGATCGTGGGTAGCCAGCAGACATTGAGTCTGCCCTACCCGCTCCCTCGCTACACAGTGAGCGTGCGCGTATCCGCGATCTCGCAGCCGCCATCAGGTGACGGCGGTATGCGATATCGAGCCAAGTTGCCACCGTCAAGCCACGGCGGACAGTCGGCAACTAGTTAAAGAGGATGTAAACCCTCATGGGTTTTAGTTCCCTGCAAAGTAAAAGCGATGCATACTAGCACAGTATGTGACACTTACCTGCAAAGGAAGCCCGCGCTGTCCCCACTGGAGGCCGCATCCATGTCTGCCCCTTTTCCTTCAGTAGCAGCGGACTCTGGCTCATGCGCGCGGGAGCCGCCAGTCACGGCACTCGCTAGTGAAGAAATGGCAGGGAGGGCAGTTTCTTCACAAAGCATGCCCCAATGACATCATCGGCGCAGTCTAAAGTAAATATGTCCTAAACGGCACATGTTTAGGAGATCTTTACAGTACCTATAGGTAATTCTTATTGTTTACCTGTAGGTACAACTTAAAATGTTAGGTTTACAACCACATTAAGTGGTTAAAACACCTTGTGTTTGCCACCTTTGGTAGATTTGCTTTAATTTCCAGTTCCAGAGATACAAAAAGAAATGGAAATCTCTCTATAGGAAGGGAAAATCCCCTCACTGGAAACATTTTAAAAATAGATTCACTTTAAAGTGTTTGTTAAGCCACTTTATAAAAAGTTCCCATCCGCTCTGTATTATAACATAAAGTTGCCCTGTGTTATACCATATATATATACTTCTCTGTATAGATAACACCCCTTCTTACTAGGATCATTTGTCGTTTTTCAGCTTTTCTCTCTCAGCTCAGAATTCCTGAGGGAGGGGCTGAGCACTGCTGCTGACAGAGAAAGCCGTGCTGTGTTATCTATATAGATAAGAATATTTCTGATATAGCACGGACACCAGGTGAACAACTTCTTCTAATACAGAGGAATAGGAGCTTTTAGAGTTAATTATGAGAGCAGAGAGGAGAAGCTACAAGAGGAAGAGGGAGGGGGGAGTTGAAGACAGGCACACAGGAGATAGGAGAGCTGGGACTGACATAGCCTGCATAGACCACAGGCTCTCAGGTTAAGCTATATACAGGGGGAGTCAGCACTCAGGGAGGAAGTCATGACCTGGCATTATCAAACAGGTAATTTAGGGGATACAGAGGGATCATTTAAAAAGCAAAAGCACCATGCTGCTAATTGCACATTAAAGAGACAGGAGCAGCATTTTTTTTTTTGGTTAACAAACACTTTAATAATAAAAATGGAAAAAAGTGAAGCCAGCCATGCCCAGATCACTGTTTCAACTTCAGTTCAATAAATAGAAATAACTGCCAAAGAAAATGCCAATTGTTCTGTATGCATCAGAAATTATTGTTACCAAATGTAATAAATGTAAAAAACATATGTTTTCCTACTTTGCAGATGGATGATGTCCTTGACAGCATAATTAGCTTAGATGATATGTATGGGTGCACTGAACCTGCCCTCTCCATGCCAAATACGGTATGAATGTTAATGCCATTTTATGCTTTCTTGTATTTGTCATATTCCTTATCTGTTACATTCCATCATTATTTTGTGTTTCTTTCCTCCATTTTCTGTGCAGTTGCCATTTTCCAATAGCCATTTGGGGCTCTATAGTGATAGTCCACGGCTTAGTGATAGCATTGTAGGTATGACCAGCAATTCATGCCCAGCGGACTTACCAGTAAAGAGAGAACTGTCAGGTAAGAACACTTCTTTTATATTAACTTTTTTCTGAGTACTATTCTGTTAACTGAAAGTCCAATACTCACAGTCATGGATGAAACTTGACATCCTAACCACTGTCATTTTATATCTCTCAGTATCTTCAGTGTTGATATTCTACTTGCCAAGGTTTGCTGTTGCCCAAGCTGCAAAATGGGGGATCGCATTCTTTCTGCTTTACTTTAACCCTTTAATGACCAGGAGTAATTGCTGTATAGATTTCCAGACTAATTTTAGCAGTGTCAGTATCCATCAGTTAACGTATTATTAAAACAATATTTACTATTTATATTGACTCATTTGCCATAAGGTTTACATTATTTAAGCATAGACTGTCCCAATGTACTAAATATTGTTTTTTGGGACACAGAGATGTGCTAATGCTAATGTACTAGTAGATATGGAAACATGCACTATTATTTCATAAGTCTAATTAAGAAGAAACAGAGAACACTTTGGGAAAAAATTACAGAAAAGTAATTTTTTTCCAAACATAACTTTTACACAATTTGTGCAACCCCCAGATATTTATCCAAAAATACAATTAAAAAAACTTTTCTATATAAAAGGATATCTCATAAGAGTGTGATATTTTTGTACTGTAGTGGAATGGTAAAGCTCAGTTTGGATTTAAAGTAGAAGTATAGGCAAAACTTTTTTTTTTTTGGATAGAGTAAGGGAGGGTTATAGCTCCTGCCAGGTTTTTTTTTTTTTTTATCATCTGTGTCACATTGGGGAGATTTCCATTCACTTCCTGTCCTATAGCCAAGAGAAGAAGTGAGAGGAAATTCATCTATAGTGAGGGAATCCCGGGGTGTTACCAGAACTAGTGTCCCAATTTACATAGTTGCATAGTTAGTCAGGTTGAAAAAAGACATCTAGTTCAACCTATAAAAGGGAAAAAGAGAAAAAAAAAAAGATTTCCTTTTCCTTCTATTACTGTTCTGGGAACTTTCAGTGAGTAAACGAAACAAATAAAGCGGGTGAGTCTCCCTAACAGAGTCACGGACAGAAAAAAAAAACGGACAGGTTCTAATCCCACTTTAAGTGTAAGGAGTATAAACAAGTGAATATTATCAAAAAACTTTTACCTGTGCTATTGGCAAATCATCAACTACATCAGATCTGTGTAAATGACTGCAGGAAGTCATCAACTTTGTGTAGTGTTATCACTGGATTATTTTCAGGATCTAAATAAAAGTGCAGACTCCTTAAATAGTAAATGTGTTGGATTTTTCATTTTTTTTTCTGCAGTCTGTAGGAGGTTAGCTCGTGGGGATCATTTTTCAGGGGAAAAGATTCAGCATGGATGTCAGTTTCTTAAAATATGGCGACTTGCCAGGTTTATTATTTCAGGTTTGCAACTTCAAAACGCAAACAGAAAACAAAACCTTGCTATCTGGTGCTAAACTAAACAAACAGATCCCTCTCTATACAGTGTGGAGCTGTCCCCCACACCCACAAAACATAAGCACATTGCAAACCTTGTTCCTAGAGTCCAAATTATCACACAGAGCGCTCTCAGATTTCTCCTTCTGAGATCCAGGATCAAGTTCTCCTCTGTTCTGTTCCTGGTCATTAAATGCAGGTGGAGAGGGGTTTGAGTAGACCAGAAAGTACGGGCCGGAACCAGCTCTGCTGCGGTGGCCGGAAAAGCCTGAGTCGGACTCCCGCTAGTCGTCTCAAAATTATCTCATGCGAGGCGATAAGTATCGCCCCTCCATTGTGGTACCTCGCATAATGTCACAAGTCCCATTTTGCTTGAATTTCTGTTAGGATGTTATTCTATTTACCTGCAAACTTTAGATATATTTTGGCACATATATCCCTTTGGTATATTACTATGAGATATGTGAGGGATTTGGGAAAGCTGTTTTTGCATGTCATGTTGGCAATCACTAAGAATCCATTGTAGGTCCCAAATGCTTCAGAAATGGCTCCTTTGTTATCCATATGCATGGCCAAATTGGTTCTGGAATTAAAGATACGACTGGCCAATCGTTGGCCTAATTTCTGTTTAATACAACCTCCCCTTGTTATGCAAACAAAAAAGTGAGTATGGGTAAGCTAAACACTTCATTAATATACACCAGAGAATAGCTTGCATACAGTATGCTGTTGTGCCTATAATGGAGCAGTAAGCCAAAACTCCTAAAGTGCCAAAGTGAAATTTCTTAAAGGCAGTATGTAAACTATATCACACTAAGGATGCAGTGCAGTCCTAAATAAATTGTAAACAGTAAAGTCCGTGAAAAAGTCCATCAGAATGAAAGAGCGATGCATGCAGATAGATCTGCACATATAACAGAATCTCAGTGATCAATCCCTCCACTGGCTAGCGTGCTCACTCACCGAATGCTTGAACCCAGGTCAAACACACTTGCCCATAAAAGGGGTGTCAATGTATTCTATAGAGCTGAAATCAGTCAGAAGCCAACAGCGACTCTCCAATGGCATCCCAGTACACCACTCAGCTGGATGAAATACAGCAATATGCAGCCATAAAAAGAGACGGACGTGGTGTAAGTGTACACAGCAGGCATCCGCATAATTTAGTTAAAAAATTACTCACAAGTGAAGGTCTTGTACACAGCATAAAAACAGAGACACCATGTCTTGAAGAACGGCAGCGGGTAACGTCACGGTAGGCTCTTCCTTACACGTTATAGCAACCACATGCCTTCGTCAGCAGGACGGGGCCTAGAATGTCACCCTCTGTTCATATACACAATAGTTCCCAAGGGAACAAAGACGCTCCTCGTGACGCACCAAGCCCTATTGGTAAACCCAAAGCATCCGCACGGAGACACTGCAGCGTTACCCATGTCTCTACATTACATGGCGCAAAATCGCCACACTTAATGTCCCAGCGCAATGCTACTTAACCACCAGTGCTAGCTAGTCAAGTGTATATTGGTTTCCTCTAAAATTACATAAAAGAACATTCAAAATGGAATGACGTCACCCGCTGCCCTCCGCAAGACAAAACAAATAATAATATAAAATAAACAATAATACAGTAACACAGCAAATATATATATAAAAAAGCAGGAAAAAAAGAATGCATAAAAAAGAACAAACTCCTCAGATTATAAATTTATAAAAACGATATCATAAAAAGTGACCTCTTTCACAATCCCAATTACCAGAATGGATAAATTATCAGAGATGAAACAATTGAGTCCGAATTCAACATTCAACCCCAATGGCCTCATCACCTGTCTCAAAAATCCAGAAGGATTCAATCTGGCTCAACCTTCTGACATAATTACCTTTTCTACAATGTTTAGGGACCTTCTCGATCCCCCAGAACTTTAATTGACTCAGGTCAATGCTATGATGGTCCCTGAAAAGGCGGGAGACATTATGGGATTTTTCTCCCTTTTTTATATTCGTAATGTGTTCACCAATCCTAACTGACAACGCTCTAGAAGTTCTTCCTACATATTGGAGGCCGCAACTGCACTCCAACATGTATACTACCCCTTCAGTTTGACAGATGATAAGATCTTCAATCCTGTACACCCTGCTGGTGGCTGAGGCAACAAGCTCCTTGCGTTTTTTATTTCCCTTAGAGTTCCTACAGGCCTTACACCGATCACATGGGAAAAACCCAGAGAGGAAAATTCAGTTTTCTAAGAAGGGGGGTCCACAACGCCAGGGGCAATAACGTCCCTAAGTGTAGGGGCACGTCTATAAATGAAACCAGGTCTATTAGGTAGAACTGGTCCTAGAACCCTGTCCTTGAGTAAAATACCCCAGTGTTTAGCAATAATATGCTCAACCTTTTTATGCTGAACGTTATAATCCAAAATGATTTTAAATTGTTGTGTGGGATCCTTCTCTTTTCTTTTACCAGAGATAAGACTGGACCAATCTAAATCCTTAATCTTATTCAATTCCTTCTTAAGAGCATCTTTTCTATAGCCATTAGCCATGAATCTTTTGGTCAGAATCTGTGACTGGGCCAAAAAATCTTTTTCTAAGGTGCAATTTCTTTTTAACTTAACAAACTGACCTTTCGGGATATTGCACAACCAGGTGCGATGATGACAACTATTCAATGGGATATACCCATTCCGATCAGTAGGTTTAAAGTAATTGCAGGTTTTTAGGGATTCATCTTCTTTGAATATCTCTAGGTCCAAAAAGACCATACTGATTTTACTTGCATTCCATGACCCTCGTATTGGTATTAATCCCCCTCCCAGATCACAAACAAACCGATCATCAATATATCTTTTATAACATAGGAGTTGCTCTGGGCGATCCCGGAAAATGGTGTCCTCCTCCCAGTGGGACATAAACAGATTGGCAACACTGGGCGCCCATCGCAACCCCCCCTTGTCTGAAGATAAAACCGATACCTGTACCAGAAGTAATTCTGCAAACAGAAGTCAAGACACTCCAACAAATAATTCCTATGTCTACGAGTAAGTTCTGATGACTCCAATGCCCACCTAACAGAGGAGAGGGCATCCTGATGACTAATGATCATATATAACGATCTTGCATCCACTGAGATTAAATAACTCTCAGAATGGCACTTCATCTCCTCCAGTGTTTGAATCATATGTTTCGTGTCTCGTAGATAAGCCTGTTACAAGCGGTTTCTGGAAGACTTCAATGTACTGTCCAAGATGGGCAGACACCGATTCTATCCCATTGACTATAGGCCTTCCTGGGGGGGTCGCTCACTGTTTTTATGGACCTTGGGGAGAAAATATATGATAGGGGTCCGGCAAGCAATCGGATCTAGGTACAGAGACTCTTTTTTTGTTTAGGATCCCTGTATCTCTCCCTTTCTCAATCAGGCGATGTAAAACTTTTTAGTATTCAAGAATAGGATCCTTAGATAATAATTGGTAGGTGTCCCTGTCATCCAAAAGACGTAATGATCGTATATAACAACCTTACATATGCTGAGATTAAATAACTCTCAGAATGACACTTCATCTCCTCCAGTGTTTGAATCCTATGTTTCATATCTCGTAGATAAGCCTTAGTCCTGAAACTGCTTGTAGCAGGGACTAAGGCTTATCTATGAGACACAAAACATATGATTCAAACACTGGAGGAGATGAAGTGTCATTCTGAGAGTTATTTAATCTCAGCGGATGTAGGATCGTTATATACGATCATTAGTCATCAGGATGCCCTCTCCTCTGTTAGGTGGGCATTGGAGTCATCAGAACTTACTCATAGACATAGGAATTATTTGTTGGAGTGTCTTGACTTCTGTTTGCAGAAGAATTACTTCTGGTACAGGCATCGGTTTTATCTTCAGACAAGGGGGGTTGCGATGGGCTCCCAGTTTGCTCCCAGTGTTGCCAATCTGTTTATGGCACACTGGAAGGAGGATACCATTTTCCGGGATCGCCCAGAGCAACTCCTCTGTTATAAAAGATATATTGATGACCTGTTTATGATCTGGGAGGGGGGCAAGACAAGCCTACAGGAATTCATCACCAAACTTAATACCAATACGAGGGACATTGTTCTCACATGGAATGAAAGTAAAATCAGTATGGTCTTTTTGGACCTAGAGATATTCAAAGAAGGTGATTCCCTAAAAACCTGCAATTACTTTAAACCTGCTGACCGGAATGGGTATATCCCATGGGATAGTTGTCATCATCGCACCTGGTTGTGCAATATCCCGAAAGGTCAGTATGTTAAATTAAAAAGAAATTGCACCTTGGAAACAGATTTTTTGGCCCAGTCACAGATTCTGACCAAAAGGTTCATGGCTAAGGGCTATGGAAAAGATGCTCTTAAGAAGGAATTGGATAAGGTTAAGGGTTTAGATATGTCCAGTCCTCTCTCTGGTAAAAAAAAAAAGGAAGGATCCCGCACAACAATTTAAAATCATTTTGGATTATAACGTTCAGCATAAAACAGTTGAATGTATTATTGCTAAACACTGGGGTATTTTACTCAAGGACAGGGTTCTAGGACCAGTTCTACCTAATAGACCTGGTTTCATTTATAGATGTGCCCCTACACTTAGGGACGTTATTGCCCCTGGTGTTGTGGACCCCCCTACTAATAAAGAAAACAGAATTTTTTCTTTCCTTTCTGGGTTTTTCCCATGTGGCCAGTGTAAGGCATTTAGGCACTCTAAGGGAAATAAAAAATGCAAGGAGTTTGTTGCCTCAGCTACCAGAAGGGAGGTGCAGGATTAAAGATCTTATCAACTGTCAAACTGAAGGGGTAGTATACATGTTGGAGGGCAGTTGCGGCCTCCAATATGTAGGAAGAACTTCTAGAGCGTTGTTGGTTAGGATTGGTGAACACATTATGAATATCAAAAATGGAGAAAAATCCCATAATGTCTCCCGCCATTTCAGGGACTATCATAGCTGTGACCCGAGTCAATTAAAGTTCTGGGGGATCGAGAAGGTCCCAAACATTGGAGAGGAGGTAATTATGTCAGAAGGTTGAGCCAGAGGGAATCCTCCTGGATTTTTGAGACATAAGTGGTGAGGCCATCGGGGTTGAATGTTGAATTTGACCTCAATTGTTTTATCCCTGACAGATAATTTATCCATTCTGGTAATTGGGATTGTGCAAGAGGTCACTTTTTATGATATAGTTTTTATCAATTTATCATCTGAGGGGTTTGTTCTTTTTTATGCATTATTTTTTTTTATGTTTTTTTTTTTTTTATATATATATTTGCTGTATTATTTTTTATTTCATTTGTTTTGTCTTGCGGAGGGCAGTGGGTGTAGTCATTCCATATTAAATGTTCTTTTATGTAATTTTAGAGGAAAACAATATACAACTGATGAGCTAGCACTGGTGGTTAAGTGGCATTGCGCTGGGACATTAAGTGTGGCAATTTTGCGCCATGTAATGCAGTGTCTCCGTGCGGATGCTTTGGGTTTACCACTAGGGCTTGGCGCTTCACGAGGAGTGTCCTTGTTCCCTTGCCAATTATTGTGTATGTGAACGGAGGGTGACGTTCTAGGCCCCGCCCTGCTAACGAAGGCATGTGGTTGCTGTAACGCGTACGGGAGGAGGAGCCTACCGTGACGTCACCCGCTGCCGTTCTTCGAGACATGGTGTCTCCGTTTTTATGCCTCCTTAACTTGTGAGTAATTTTTTAACTACATTATGCGGATGCCTGCAGTGTACACTTAGATTGTGTCCCTCTCTTTTTATGGCTGCATATTGCTGTATTTAATCCCACTGAGTGGTGTACTGAGATGCCATTGGAGAGTCGCTGTTGGCTTCTGACTGATTTCAGTTCTATAGGATTTCCCCGCAGCAGCAGGATCGCTCTGAGTACATTGACACCCCTTTGTGGGCAAGTGTGTTTGACCCTCTAGTGAAACTGGGGTCAAGCAGTAAGGTGCGTGAGCACGCTAGCCAGTGGAGGAATTGATCACTGAGATTCTGTTATATGTGCACATCTTTGAGGATCTATCTGCATGTATCGCTCTTTCATTCTGATGGACTTTTTTATGGACTTTACTGTTTACAATTTGCCTGGTACTACGCTGCATCCATAGTGTGATATATTGTATTTGGGCTTTGTGATTACCCTGATGTCCAGTTAGCAGTACAACTTTGTAGTATTGGGATATAGGCTGCGCTGATTTTATTTTTTTATTGTATCACATTAGTATGTAAACTAATAACATTGTTATATGTGCAATGAATTTTCATATGATGTTGTCAGGGCCCATCACTGACATCATATCTGCCTGCGGGGTCTGCTAGTCTAAAGTTGACCATACACCGTTCAGTTTTTTCTTTTTTGTGCAGCCTAAAACTGGACAGTTTCTTTTCACTTATACATCAGCAATGGCCTATACAGAAAGTTTGTACAAATACTAATATGCCCTTTTAAATTTGCTGTGTTTATCCCACAGATGCAGAAAATCGTGCCCTTGTTCGTGAACGTCAGAAAAAGGATACACATAACATGAGTAAGCCCTGAACATCTCTTATAACATAGCTCCTATGACATTATAATAACTGATTTCCATGTTACAGTCAAGTCTCAGTCAGTGCAGATATTTCTGATGTTTTATTATGTTGTGTGGCATACTGTTTCATGATCCCTTTCAAGATTTGTTGGTTTTGTTTGCCTTACAGTTGAACGAAGGAGAAGATTCAACATCAATGATCGCATAAAGGAGCTGGGCCATTTAATTCCAAAAACAAATGACCTGTGAGTTTCACAAACAAATCTCTGTTTCAAAAACTAAAAATAATCTGGTAATATACAATGTATATGTACTGTATAATATACCCCCCCCCCCCAAGAGGCAATCATATTTACCTATAAATAAACATTTACAAAGCTTCCAGCCAAGCAACTTCTTTAATGTGACCCACTGGATACTGGATCATGCATGGCATGCAGTGGTTTCTTCTCAAAATACCGGTGCCCCATGCTGATAGACAGCCATTTTTTTCAGCATCCCCGGTGTCTAAGACAGAGTTTAGGAAGGGGGGACTTATGTGTTGTCTATCTGCCTCATTGGTAGGTAGAAAAGTGGGTGTTTATCCATCCTTTTTTTTTTTTGTAATTCCTTTATTTAACAAGAAGTTGCATTATAAAATCATGTGCAAGAGTAGTACATAACAAGGTCACATGAGTAGACAGACATGCAAAATTAGTAGCAATACAATAAACTCTGCACAGCAACAACGAGCACTCAAGAATTGACAATCTGCAAATCAAGTGACTACCGACAAAAACATGGACGTCTCAGAAAGAGGTGATGGTGAGAGCCTCCAACATGTACAGATGAAGTGCAGCATGAGAATTAAACTAGGTTTAATATAAAAGAAATAAAGAAAACCGGAGGCCATAGTGACCCAAGCAGGGCCTGCAACCAAATGGACAAAATGTAATAGCCAGATAACTACTGAAACTGCAAGGGATACATTGTATCGCAGAGCTTCATAAAGGGTACGGGAGGGGAATAGGAGAGGTAAGGGAAGGGGACAGGAAGAGGGGCGAAGACGAGGTTAAAGAGATGGGGTTTACTTCCTCTACATACACCTGTAAATTAGAAGCATAATGGGCTACCATGCATTGCATAGTAACACATTATGTGCCACTTACCTGCAAACGAGTCCAGTGCTGTCCCCTGTGCAGGCAGCGTCCATCTTCAGCCCCTCTTCCTTCGGGGGCCGTGACTGGCCGGAGTCGTGTGACGTCACTTCCGGTTATGTGCGCGGGAGCCGCCAGTCACAGCACAGTGTCAGTGGAGAAACGGCACGGAGGCAGTTTCTTCACTGCGCATGTGCTGAAATGACGTTGGTACATGCAGAACACTGCATTTCTCCTACGTTCACTGACAGACGCAGCTCTTCATGACTTTGTGGGGGTTTTATGTTTGTCCTACCAGGAGTTAACTAGGCAGGGAAAAGAAATCAGCTGGCCCCTCCCCTGGGGGCCGTCCTCTTTTCCTACATTAAAACCCCGTGCTTCTGAGAGCTACGGGGCTGGCCGATGAACTATCGTCTAGTAGAACTAACGTCTTTTTTATTTTTTATTTTATTTTTTCTTTTTACCAGTGTTATCCTGGCGTCAAGGGTATCCCTTCGGTCCAGTTGAGGAACGCTTGATCCGTAACTTTGACCTCTCGAGGAGACACTCCCCCCCAAAATTACATCCTTTTCTCCTGCCGGGGGTCCCCTCCCCGGTCGACTAAAGAAAAGGGACGGATCAATTGAGGACCATCCTGTTTGTATTTTGGGGGTGTTTCAGTACTTCTCGACGCAGACAGTCACTTGCATCCTCTTTACGTCACAAGACGTACATGGTTGCAGTAAA
>BLSH010291950.1:940565-956748 GCA_018402905.1 Glandirana rugosa | reverse complement strand
GGCCAGTTACTGCTGAACCTGCTTAATTCTAAGTCTTTCTCCTAGGTGGTACTGGACACTACAGTGTCTTTTTGATAGGGTGTTCCAACCCTTCCAGCAGATTGTTTACAACTAGAGTTGAGCGAACCCGAACTCTAAAGTTTGGGTTCGTACCGAACTTTGGGGTGTCCGTGACCTGGACCCGAACCCGGACATTTGAAAAAAAGTTTGGGTTCGAGTTCTGGGTTCGGGTATTTGATCACACATGGTGAATAGCTGCAGGGCAGCCAATCAACAAGCGTTTCACTGGTTTTCCCTAGAAGCCATCACAGCCATGCCTACTAATGGCATGGCTGTGATTGGCCAATGCATCATGTGACCCAGCCTCTATATGAGGCTGGAGTCACAGTGCTGCATGTCACATGCTCTCTGGGTAGTGTAGGGAGAGGATGATGCCGGTGCTGTGAGGGACAGATTGCAGATAGATAGGTAGAGATTACTACTACTACTGCTTTTAGGGACAGATTGCAGATCTCATCCTGCATACAGAAAGATCTGACAGGACTAGGTAGAGTCTACTGCTTAGAGGGACAGATTATTGTTCTAAAATCATTTTGCAGCCCTCTAGCACTTTCCAGGACTCTTTTACAGTCATTTTTGTGCCGAAAAGTTTGGGTCCCCATTGAATTCAATGGGGTACGGGGTAAAGTTCGGTACCGAACCCGGACTTTTTTCTGAAGTTCGGCGGAACCCACTGAACCCGAACATCCACGGGTTCGATCAACTCTATTTACAACCCTTTGAAAGGTGGATGAAATATTCATCCCAAATGGCACAACATTGAATTTCAATAGGTCAAAGGATAAAGGTAGATTTCTCCCAAGTCTCAAAATAATCTGTCAGTACAATCAGCTTAGGTCCATGATTGTTTGATAAAGAGCACCAGCCAGCTTGTATAAAAAAATTAAATTGACCCTTGGCATTGGGTAGGCATTGAAAACTGTGATTGCACTTAGCTTCTGATAGTCTACACAAAATATAATGCCCATGTGCTATGAGACTACAGTATTACCCCCTCAGTGTCAGCATTTCCTTTATCTCCTTCTTACTGTTTGCTTGAACCTCTATGAAGACCCATTACACTGACTGCATCATAGACTTGTGGCTCCCCGTGTCCATGTGGTGGACAGCTAGGTTAGTCAAGCAGCAGCATGTGATGAAGGTAACTTGGGGCTCTATTCAGCATACCAGTCTGTTGCCCTGCAGTTACTTGGAGATTGATCTGCAACTCCCAAAGGGAGTCTGGCTCCTTGGTAGTAGCCAGAATTTCCACCAGAGGCTCTGCCTTGTCCTCTGGTAATAGACTACTGTTGGGGAGAGCACAGGCTGATTTATCATGAAAAGCCTTCATCATGTTTACATGGTACACTGCTGCTTCAGCCGGTCGTCTAGAAATACCAGGTAGGTCGTGTAGCGCTACCCCCATAGGAGCCACTTAGGATTTTTTGTCTGTCACTCTGCCTCTTAACCTCAATAACAGCCTCAATCCCCTCTGGCACACCTTGACCCACTGTTTGGGGCAATTCCCCTTTAAATATGACACAGCAAAAGAAACCTCAGAAAAGGGACTCACTCTTCAAAAGGCAACAGTAAACAATTTAGTAAACAATGCAGAATTTCAAAATATTACATCTGGTCAATAATGCATTAGTATTTATTAAAAGGATAAGCGAATGGAGATATTCACTGTTCCCTTAAACCCTTTGATAAATAACAGCAAAACAGTATATATATATCTTTACAGAAGATCCTCCACTAGAGCTTAATCAATATCTTATGGTCACTGAGAAATTTAGAAGAATAATGCGTATGTGAGTACAATGAGTGAAAATAGAAAACTTACTCTGTTATATCTATTGCAATAAATGATTCTCAGATATATTGATAGCGCTCAATGGAGATTTGTCAAATTTATTATAACTTTAGAATGGTTTAATTATATACTATCACAAACATCATTAATCATACCAATGGTCTAACTGGAATTCTCCTGCTCTAAGGTAGAGAGAGTTGCTTTTGAGAATTATCTTTAAATCTGGTCAGTGAGAAATAGTGCTGCAATAGAAGAAATCCTGGTGATAAAGTTCAGTCTAATCTTCTGCCGGCTTGTATTAATTCAATTGCCAGGTACCTAAATTACTGTGTACCCTAACCCCTGAGATAAGGCATAATAGGCAAGCCTGATTGAATTTTAAAAGAAAGCCTGTAGTGAATTCTGACTCCAGGAAATTCCAACTAGTAAAAGTAGGCCTGTGCACAGCTTATTATATTCCTCTGAATAAGCTAAATCTGTCTCTATGGAAGATGTATGAAAAGCAACTGAATATACTCAGAGATAGGCTTTTTTGCTTGCTCACCACACCGATCAGTTGACACAGAAAGCAGTCCGGCTCTTCAGGTTATGCTGAAGGCGCTGGAACTGATGGTATCCGCTTGCTCTATGCTTTGGGAAAACGGCCTCCACTGCTTTCCCTGCAGTTCTCTCCAGATTGACCAATGCTCACTCTGTAGATGCCGCCGCCTCTGGAACAGACTTGGATGCTGGTATGCTGGTCCCGCCGATCACTCACTAGGATAAGGTAGCACCGCAGCTCACTGGGATGTTGTGGCCAGTCAGCCTGCTGGATTACTGGACTTAGGCTGTAATCCTGCAGTAACAGCACACAGGTCCCCCAATGGTCGATCACGCCATCCAAAGAGAGTGAAACAAACTCCTCCCCTCTTAAATAGGTTCTCCCACAAAGCACTATTCCTCCCAAGAGCTTTTCCTGCACCACAGCATCCTGGGAAATGGAGTCCTTCCATTACGTCCAAGGACAGATTTCCTCTGTAGCACTACAAATCCCATCAGACACTGCTGCTCCCAGAAATCCTTGTTGCTGCTGTAAAAGCTTCCCCCATTGGTTGTTGGCACTGTTCTCCTCATAGGCATACAGTATCAGTGCAGTGTAATCCGATCTGTGTGTGTGTATAGGGAGAGAAACTCATGCAGGGACATGACAGGCAGCTTAAAGAGATACCTGCTTCAGTCACATTAATAATTTTCTTATGTAAAGCTTGCCCTCTGGGTACTAGTCAGATGGCTCAGAGGGGATGGCCTGTCAGTAGAGCCTGCTGTTTCCATTATTTTGTAATAAAATTTGTGTAGCACTTACCAACAAAGTAAAAGAAATATTGTGTAACAAACGGTCACAAAATAAACGGTAACAGTCTGTACTATCCCAAAGCTAAAAATATATGTGGGTCAGAAACACAAATAATTGAATGAAAAATAATACCCAAAATAACCACAAGATGTCACCTGTGATCCAACTAAATTCCAACTAAGCAAAATCCTTCAATGTATGTGTATAAAATCGTGCTGAATTCAAAGTGCAAATGCAATGGAAAACAAATTTCTAGTCCATAATAAATATGATCAAAATGTGCTAAATACAAATAAAGTGCGAATGCAATAATAAAAATATTCCTAATTCATAATGAAATTATAATAAATTCTTAAAAATAAATAAGGCGCATGATATTAGAAACATATTAATCAAGCAAAGTGCATAAGTAATACTGGACCAGCATATGTGATAATAAACTGAAGTCCATATAAAATAATAAATAATGGCAAGCAATTTACAATAGTCCCAAAAAGGTTTTCCCAAAGATAAATGGTGGAAAAGAGTTCCAAGTGATCTAATGATAACTTCAATCAAACGTTGAATCACTGCACACAGGAATAAAAAGACTTTCACCAAGGAAGAAGGAGGGACAGAGTGACACAGCCCGCTAGCTCATAGCCCGTTACACTTCACCCGTCGTGTGCCTCTCACCTCCCAGAGCGACCCCAATGGATCTAGCAATGCCTTAGAATAGATACTGACTCCTTCTGCTCAGGTGCTTTAACAGGGCCAATTTCACCTCTCTGCTGGGAGCTCTTTGTTCCCAAAAATAGTTTAAATCTTCTCCACTCAACACCGATGATGTCTCTCTCTAATTGAATACTATATAGGGGGTAATGATCACCAGATCCGCCTCAAATCCAAGGTCTCTTTAATCCCCAGAGAGAAGATCTTCACCACTCAGCCGTTCATAGATAAGGATAGAAGGGACTCCATAGTGTAGTATATAAATTATTCAGTAATAGAAATTTACATTAAAAACAGCATCAGAACAACATGCAGTGTATAAGGATAGAACTTCCGGTCTCGACCGCAACCAGAAGCAATGTCACCTGGCTCCTCCCGATGCGTTGCGTCACAGATCACGTGACTTCTTTAAAGGGTTGAAGCTGTCCAGCATCTCAGGGGGAACAGCAAGAAGAGCTACAGACAGATACTGCTGAGGTCTAAGATCCAGAGCCACACCCAGAGACATGGTCTTGCTGGGATTAAGATTCTCAGGGTTTACCAGCTCAGGACCCACTAAGATCCCCTCAGTCTCAGTGTCCCTTAGGTTGGTGGTAACTTTGTTACCCACAATGACAGGCTGAAGATTATCTGAGAAGCCCCCCACATTACTGAAAGTTGTTTATAAGAATCTGTGATTTTCACTACTTGAGCTCTTGGTCAAGTACAAACTGCCGGATCTCAATAGGACACGTGCTACTGGTCCTTAAACATAAGCTCCTGCAGGATCTCAAAGGTGCTTATAAAAATTCCCTTCATCCACTGCTGGAATGCAATATACAAACTGTAAGCAAAGTCATGTAGTTGTCATTGGGTAATTGCAAGAACACCTCTGGTGTGAGGTGGTACTAATTAATAATAACCTACATAATAGCCTCATAGTCCTCTTCTTGTTCCTCCAGAAGACTCACAAATGCTACCATGGCCTTGCCCCTCAGCCCTGATGTTAGGTACCCTGCTCATTGCTCTTTGGGCACATGGTACTGATAACAAGCCCTTATAAAACCCTGTAAAAAAAAGTCCACATTTCCATCTATGTCCATAGTTGTTAACGTGTCAAGTGGAGTTTAATTGCTCTTCTTTGAACTCCCCAGAACTAGCATACCCAATCTGCTCTTGGTGGAGCTTAGCTAGCTCCAACTAGTGCTGAAACGCTTCTTGGTAGAGTTCCAGTTTGTGTTTTGTCAGAGATTCAGTTGCCATTGACACTGCTTCTGGCTAGCTTTGATGCTCTGCTTCTGTTTGTCAATGCTGCAGAATAAGGTGGAGGTATAGCTCAGATCAGCTGAGCCCAGTAGTTGTAGGTTTGCCTGCAAGGATCGAATCTGTGTGTCAGCTTGCTAATCCTGGAGATCACATGAACCTGTATCCTGTGGTTGGGATGACTGCTCCTCTTTTGGGGTGCCATGAGCCACATCCTGTGATGCCAAAGCAAGGGCTTGCTCTGCTGAATGTACTCAACCAGATCATCTGCTCCTTTGTTGGGACCCTGGTGGCCTAGGTGCCTGTGACCTCACACAGAATCAGCAGGTTGTCTCAGCTTTGCTTCTTATAGCAGATCATTTTCTCAGCCAATATGCCCAAATTAAAGATAGAAATAAAAACAAGAGGGTGGGAAGCAGATGGTCAAGCATTTATTTTAGGGCTTGTTCACACAGGCATTGAAAATAGGTGGCTTGGTCGTGATTTTAATGCTTCACGAAAGCCTATCAATGCCACACAGAATTGTTATAATAGGGAAGTGTTCACACTGCAACGTTAGTTTTGCTTCACTTTGCTGGAAGGCTATGGCGTTTACAGTGTGTTTATGGTGTGATTGCAAAGCATCAAAAGTGATCATTTCCCATTTTAGCCTTGTAAAAAAAAAAAAACAATACACAGGGCGTTTGAGAAGTGTTGCCTGACTCAACATGAATGCCTGTACAACATATCCTAAATGCTCATTAGCGCTATAGGTGCCCTAAGTGGAATTCTGTAGATCAGTTGCTTCTAGCAAGCTTCAGGTCCTTAGTACATGGGTAAAAGGAGTAAAACCCTGCACAGATGTACTAAGCAAATTCCACTGCTGCCACCAGAAAATGTCATGGATGGGGGTACCGAGAGCGCAAGTATCATCAATTGTTGCACTTCCTTGGAAATCAACCAGCACTCCAAATAACTTCCAAGTAAGAACAGAGGCAACAAACGTAAAATGACATGCACTCTAATCTTCCACTGCTGCCCCCAGATGTTAAGGCCTTGATGACTTGCTAACTGGAATAAGTGCCTTGTTTGATGGAGAAGGAATAGAGCAAGAGCTTATTTTGGAAAGAAAAAAAAACAGCTGTGATGCAGTTATCACAGAAGGCAATACTGCACACCCACGCTCTTCAATCACATGACTTAAAGTGTTACTAAACCCACAACAGTAAAATCAGTCTGTATATGCAGTAAAGCATGCTTGTTATACTCACTGTGTAACCTGTGGGATTAATCCTCTGCATTGTGTATAAAGGCTGTGTGATTCTGTCTCTCTGTTCCTCTTCTTCTTCCACTGACTCCAATCCATCTCCTGATAAAACAGAGCATTAAGGGCTGCACATGCTCAGTTTGGTGTGTATTGCTAGAGAGGTTTTTCCTGGGAGAGTACATGTGATCAGCACAGGGCCAATCAGTACTGTCCAGACAGAGGGTCAGGGGTCCTGTAGCCTTATCAGACAATCAGGGAAAAATGAAAACTCCTTCTACAAGCTTTAACCAGACACTAATATAAGTCACAAGACTGCTCTAACCGCTGATGAAAAAAGGTATTTAGCAGTTTATATTTACTAAAACTATTGCATTTCCATGCATTTCTTTGTACTGTGGTAGACCAGATATAGTGAATGCAGGGTCCTGGGTTTAGTAACACTTTAAGCCTTGCACACACGGCAACTTTTTCTGAATGAACAAAAACTGAGCAGCTTGCGAGGAGGTCTCTGTACTAACTATTCACTGTTATTACAGTGATCTCACCGCTGTGCTATTGTGTTCTGACCGGGTGACTGCCCCCTTGCCAGAATACATCGGTCAGCTTTGCAGCCATTGGTGGAGAGCGATGATTGGATGCCAATTGGCTGCTGTTTTTCCAGCATGCTCATTTGATAGAAGCCGTTTGTGAGATCGGCTTCTGTCAAACCTGTACAAATGGGCCGCATATCGGCTGGTATCTACTGTACCCGCTGATTTTAGCCAATATTTGGCCATATGTATAGGAGTTAAGGATAGCTTGCCACCACCTACAGTTTGTCAGTTGACTGGTCAGCTAGGCCACTGTGTATACACACACACACACACACACACACACTGATTCTTGTCTGGCAGATCTGTTAGATTACACAGACTGACACTTATCATCAGCTACACAATGCCCTTTCTTATAGGTTAACAACACATTTATATGAAGCACACAGACACCAGTAACACAGTGCACTAACCTTTCTAGGAGTAGGAATTCTTAGTTTAGTACACAGACCGCACATATTAAAGTATAACTAAAGGCAAAACTTTTTTTGTTTTGGATAGAGTGGAGAGGGGTTGGAACACCTGTCAGTTTTCATTGCGGTCGGTGCCCCTGTTAAGGAAATTCACCCTCTCTCTTTGTCCTGTTTAACAGTATCATTGAAAGTGAAAGTAAAAGAAAATCCCAAATGTTCGGTTGTCCCCAGAAAAGTAATAGAGGGGAAATGGGGACACTAGTTCTAGTGACCTGGGGGTCCTCAAGGAATTCCCTTAATTTGCAGGGATTTCCTCTCACTTCCTGTTTTGTTATGGGACAGGAAGTGAAGGGAAATATCCGTAATTAGACACGGATGGCAAAAAAATATGGTAGGGTTTATAACTCTCCATTGCTCTATCCAAAGATTTTAAAAAAAGGTATGCCTATAGTTCTACTTTAATTATACATTTTAATATCTCTAGGTGGGAGGTCCATAAAAAGGAAAACATTACAAAAATGCAAGAAAGAAAAGGGACATACAGAAATTTGGCTATATGCTATTAAATTAAAAGGTAGAAAAACAAAAGAATGCTGAAATTCCATAAGCAATGTGTATTTTAACCACTTGCCGACCACCTGCCGTGGCTTGATGGCGGCAAAGTGGCTCGTTATCGCGAACAGTCGTCACCTGATGGCGGCCGCAATAATTAGTATTGTGAGCGCTCGCGCACTCACTGTGTTTTCCGGGGGGGCCAGAGAGCAGGTAGGGCAGATTCAATCTCCGCCGGCTACCCGCGATGCTCCCCCACGCAGTGAGAGAACGGAGGTCCGTGTATGTAAACACAGATCTCTGTTCTGACAGAGGGGGAAGTATATGGAAGCCGTGATCACTCCCCTCCCCCCAGCCAGCCCAACCCCCATACAGTTGGAACACGCTGAGGGAACACAGTTAACCCTTAGAGCGCCCCTCCAGGTTAACCCCTTCACTGCCAATGGCATTTACACAGTAATCAATGCATTTTCATAGTACTGATCGCTGTATAAATGCCAATGGTCCCAAAAAAGTGTCAAAATGGTCCGACATGTCCGCCGCAATATCGCAGTACCGCTAAAAATCGCAGATTGCAGCCATTACTAGTTAAAAAATGAAAACCCCATAAATGAATTCTCATCATTCGTAAATGCGGCAACATTTGCGCAAACCAATCAACAAACGCTGATTGCGATTTTTTTTTTACCAAAAATATGAGGAAGAATATAAATCAGCCAAAACCGATGAAAAAAATGTTTTTTTTTATTTTTTATTCTTTTGGATTTGTATTTTAGCAAAAAGTAAGAAAAATATTTTTTTTTTGCAAAATTGTCGCTCTTTTTTTGTTTATAGCGGTGATCAGAAATGACACAGGAGTGATCAAATACCACCAAAAGAAAGCACTATTTGTGGGGAAAAAAAGGACGCAAATTTTGTTTGGGTACAACGTCGCACGACCGCGCAATTGTCAGTTAAAGTGACGCAGTGCCAAATCGCAAAAAGTGCTCTGGTCCTAAAAGGTGAAATCCTTCCGGGGCTGAAGTGGTTAATACACTCTCCCAGATAAAAAAAAAATATTTTTCAGACTACTTAATTTATAGAGGAACAATATGTTTCTATCTAATATCCTCTTTGGTTAATCTTCAGAAATCTTCAGGCTTCGAATTTTGCCTTGTAAAGCCCCGTATAAACCAGCTGGGCCAGGGTAAGGACTTCCAACATCAGCGCCTCAGCTCAATATCAAGATATCCACAAACCACATAGCTGGTGCAAACAATCCCAATATAACTGTTTTGTTAGTTTTTGGGGGTTTCAGTGAGTGTTATAGCAGACAGTCTGCTGTCACCAACATAGCATGACCTCAACACCCTGCTAATTCTAAGGCCAACAGGTCTGAAACAACCTATTTGAGGTCCGCTGAAGTGACAGCTTGTCCGCACACAAGCCTAGAGGTGTTGCTTGAAACTTGTGGGCCCCAATGCAAAAGTTGACCTAGGGCCCCCCCACTACCACCGCTTCCACCGTGCACTTCTTCTAGTGGCTAAAGAGTTATTTCAGATCTTTGTTTACATTTTGAGAGGGTAATTCAAAAGAATTAGAGAGGTATGTAGAGTTGAGCGAACCCGAACTGTAAAGTCCGTACCGAACTTTGGGGTGTCCGTGACCCGGACCCGAACCCGGACATTTGAAAAAAAGTTTGGGTTCAGGTTCTATGTTCGGGTATTTGATGCCGCCTGTTGAATAGCTGCAGGGCAGCCAATCAACAAGCGTTTCACTGGTTTGCCCTTAGAAGCCATCACAGCCATGCCTACTAATGGCATGGCTGTGATTGGCCAGTGCATCATGTGACCCAGCCTCTGTATAAGCTGGAGTCACGTGGTGCTGCATGTCACATGCTCTTAGGCTAGTCTAGGGAGAGGATGCTGCCGGTGCTGTGAGGGACAGATTGCAGATATAATAACATTTCATCCTGCATTACAGAACGATCTGATTCTGGACTAGGTAGAGTCTACTGCTTTGAGGGACAGATTATTGTTCTAAAAGCATCTCCTAGTTCTATAGGGTCAGGTTCCTGCTGTTGCTGTAAGGGACAGATTATTGTTCTAAAATCATCGCCTACTCCTATAGGGTCAGGTTCCTGCTATTACTGTAAGGGACAGATTATTGTTCTAAAATCATTAAAACACAAATAGACGGGTGTGGCGCTGTCTGTGAATATATAAGAAAAAATAAAAATATTTATAAATATTTGTGTGATTAGTGGTATTAGTGAGTTTGTTTTTTTAAAAATTGTGTAAATCACACAAATATTTATAAATATTTTTATTTTTTCTTATATATTCACAGACAGCGCCACACCCGTCTATTTGTGTTTTTTTGATTAGTTCGCTTCCTTCTCTAGGAAGTATCCGGGGGGCTGCAGTCTATTTCTCATCCATAGTTCTTGCGCGGGGTCTACTGCATTTTATTTGTTCTAAAATCATTGCCTACTCCTATAGGGTGAGGTTCCTGCTATTACTGTAAGGGACAGATTATTGTTCTAAAATCATTGCCTACTCCTATAGGGTGAGGTTCCTGCTGTTGCTGTAAGGGACAGATTATTGTTCTAAAATCATCGCCTACTCCTATAGGGTCAGGTTCCTGCTGGTGCTGTAAGGGACAGATTATTGTTCTAAAATCATCTCCTAGTTCTAAAGGGAGAGGTTCCTGCCAGTGCTGTAAGGGACAGATTATTGTTCTAAAATCATTTCCTAGTTCTAAAGGGAGAGGTTCCTGCCGGTGCTGTAAGGGACAGATTATTGTTCTAAAATCATCTCCTAGTTCTAAAGGGAGAGGTTCCTGCTGGTGTGGTAAGGGACAGATTATTGTTCTAAAATCATCTCCTAGTGCTATAGGGAGAGGTTCCTGCTGCTCCTGTAAGGGACAGATTATTGTACTATAATCATCTCCTAGTTCTAAAGGGACAGGTTCCTGCTGGTGCTGTAAGGGACAGATTATTGTTCTAAAATGATCTCCTAGTTCTCCACTTCCACCTACACTGCCACGGTCACGGCCTAGTCAACCTCTAGGCTCCTACCACATTCACCCCCCTTCCCATTTTTATTTTTTTTATTTGATTTTAAGTTATTTTCCCTATCCCCATTTTTTTGTAGGGCACTTGTCCTACTCTTACCCCCATTTTACTTCCTTTTGTAGCCCTCCAGCACTTGCCAGCCATTTTTGTGCCGAAAAGTTTGGGTCCCCGTTGACTTCAATGGGGTTCGGGGTCTGGGGTCAAGTTCGGGTCAAGTTCGGTGCCGAACCCAAACTTTTTTGCGAAGTTCGGCCGGACTCGCCGAACCCGAACATCCAGGTGTCCGCTCAACTCTAGAGGTATGTCAAAATGTGGACAATTTTTTTGAATATTCTGGAGCAGGGTTAGGCAACCTTTTGAGAGGTAGAGATCTACCTGAACAACATAAAAGAGATCAAAGATCACCGTTTTGTTTTAAAAAAAATTAACTAGTAAGGCCTAAGTAGTAAGGAAAACTTAGAAAAATATAATAAAACAAATGTTACCATAAAAATATTAACTCAGTAGGTCTGTAGGGCAGGGGACAGGGTCAGTTGTTTTTTCACTTTTGTTATTTTATTTTTTTACCATTTTATTTAGGTTTTTTTTACAATTGTATTTTTTACATTTTGTTTAGAATCCCCATGGGGGGGGGGGGGTCTTTGGTGAAATATCAGATGTCTAAACAGATCTCTGAAATCTCACTTTTGAGACAGGGTAAGAGTAGGACAAGTGCCCTGCAAACAAATGTGGATAGGGTATAAATACAAAAACAGGGGTATTGGCGCTGTCTGTTAGTGGCCAAAATGCCAAAAACTATAAAAAGCACATAAATGTGAAACCAATGATTGATGAAAGAAAAAATAATAAATCATAGGGTGGTTAAACTCACTTCTTAAACACACACTAAATCAAGTGTATCAATGTGCATTGTGCAATCATCATAAAAGCATAGGTGTCATACACTGCTATCTTGGTTGTGAATACTTAGTCCGTGTAAATGTTGAATACAAAATAATAAAAAGTGTTAAAAATGTATTGGTTTGTAATGATTACATAGAATAATAAAAATATAAAATCAAGAAAAAAAACAGAAATGGTTGATACAAAGGGTCAACCTAAATGTGCAAATAGCATTCAAAGTAATCTGTGCAAAATTCGGTGGAAAAAGTTCATCTATCCATATAGTTCATTAAAGTGACTCTCGTGCTCAAATCCGCATCAATGTGACTTTTCCATCTTTGTGAGGGTGATGTTCACACATGCTCCCCCTCTTGTGTCCCCACTCACCAGATTCCCATACCCCTGCAGACCCAGAAGTTGAATGGGGCAGACCCATCAGTCAGTGCGTGTAGACGTGTGCACACATACTGTTCCACCATGTTGCTGAAATGCTGCCTCCTGCTAAGACTTTGCCTATCAGCTGGTGGTGCTCTTTGTTGAGGCGGGCTGCTGACAAAGCTTTTCCACATTTCGGCCATGCTAACCCTGTCTTCTGAGGGCTGGCGGTGCCACAGCTGTGTTGGTGACCTCTTCCTCCTCCTCCGCCTTCGCCTTGTGCTTCCACTGAGCCCCCTGTGTCATTTGGGAATGCCTCAGCAGCGCATCTACCAGCATGCACTCGTAGTCGCACATGCTTTAGTGAGGGAATTAAGGACGGCACGTTGTCCTTGTAACGGGGATCCAGCAGGATGGCCACCCAGTAATCAGCACAAGTTACAATGTGGGTAACTCGGCTGTCGTTGAGCAGGCACTGCAGCATGTAGTCGCTCATGTGTGCTAGGCTGCCCAGAGGCAAAGACAAGCTGTCCTCTGTGGAAGGTGCATCATCTGTGTCCTCCGTATCCCCCCAGCCACGCTCCAGTGATGCCCACAAGCTGCGTTGGGTGCCACCCTGCTGTGAACACGGTTCCTCCTCCTCCTCATCATCATCATCTTCCTCGTCCTCCTCATCCTCCAGAACTGTGCCCTGGCTTGAAAATTTTTTATCTGGCCTATGCTGGTGCAGGAACCCACCCTCCGAGCCACTTGTGAATGACTGGCCTGATAACCGTGGAAATTACCCCTCTTCCTCCTCCTCTTCCTCCTGTGCCACATCCTCTTCCATCATCGCCCGAAGTTTTTTTTCAAGGAGACATAGAATTGGGATAGTAACGCTGAGAACAGCGTCATAGGCACTGGCCATGTTGGTGGAGTACTCAAAACACTGCAATATGGTACACAGGTCTTGCATGGAGGCCCACTCGTTGGTGGTGAAGTGGTGCTGTTCCGCAGAGTGACTGACCCGTGCGTGCTGCAGCTGAAACTCCACTATTGCCTGCTTCTGCTCGCACAATCTCTCCAGCATGTGCAAGGTGGAGTTCCACCTTGTGGGCACGCCGCATAGGAGGCGGTGAGCGGGAAGGCCGAAATTCCGCTTCACTGCAGACAGGCGAGCAGCAGCAGGGTGAGAACGCCGAAAGCGCGCACAGACGGCCCGCACTTTCTGCAGCAGCTCTGACATATCTGGGCAGTTTTTTAGAAATTTCTGCACCACCAAATTCAGCACATGCTCCAGGCAAGGGATGTGCGTGAAACCGGCTAGGCCCAGAGCTGCTACGAGATTTCGCCCATTATCGCACACCACCAGGCCGGGCTTGAGGCTCAATGGCAAAAAACACTCATCGGTCTGTTGTTTAATGCCCTTCCACAGCTGCTGCGCAGTGTGGGGTTTATCCCCCAAACATATCAGTTTTAAAACAGCCTGCTGTCGTTTCCCCCTGGATGTGCTGAAGTTGGTGGTGAAGGTGGTACGCTGAGCGGATGAGGAGGTGGTAGAGGAGGAGGAGGAAGCGCAGTAGGAGCAGGAGGCAACAGGAGGCAAAGAGAAATGCCCTGCAATCCTCGGTGGCGGAAGGACATGCGCCAAACGGCTAGCCGCCTCAGGCCCACCCACCACTACATTTGCCCAGTGTGCAGTTAGCGAGATATAGCATCCCTGCCCGTACTTACTGGTCCACGTATCAGTGGTTATGTGGACCTTGCCACAGATAGCGTTGCGCAGTGCACACTTGATCTCGTCCCCGACTTTTTTGTGCAGAGAAGGGATGGCTCTCCTGGAAAAGTAGTGGCGGCTGGGAACCACGTACTGTGGGACAGCCACCGCCATCAGGTTTTTAAAACTGTCCATGTCCACCAGACGGAATGACAGCATTTCAAAGGCCAGGAATTTTGAAATGCTGGCATTCAGGGCCAGGGATCGCGGGTGGGTAGGGGTTACTTTCTCTTTCTCTCCAGTGTTTGGGAGAGGGAGAGCTGTAAGCTTCCATGGGACCGTGTGGAAATGCTTGGGGACGGTGGCGGACATGGTGGCGTTGCTGTCACATGCTCTGTTTGCTGGGTGGCAGGTGGCACTGGCACTGTAGAGGTGGAGGAAGAGGCCAAGGCAGCAGCAGAACAGGGAGCAGGAGGAGGCCGAGACCTTTCTTGGATTTTGAGATACTTATTCCACTGCAGCAAGTGCTTTGAATTTAGATGCCTGGTCATGCAGGTTGTGCTCAGGTTTAGAACATTTATGCCTCACTTCAGGCTCTCATTACACAGAGTGCAAACCACTCGTGTCTTGTCGTCAGCACATTGTCTGAAGAACTGCCATGCCGGGGAATGCCTGTGAGCTGCCTTTGGTGTGCTAGGTCCCTGGGTGCGGTGGGTAGTAGCAGGCGTACTGTCTAGGGGACGCTCGCTCCGCTTTTGCAACCTGCTTCCTCTTTTGCTGTGCTAGTGCCTCTGTGCGACCACCACCTCTTCCTCCAAACTGCACAGGTCACTCGCATGACCCTCATTCCATGTGGGGTCTAGGACCTCATCATCCTCCTCCACATCATCTTCCACCCACCCTTCACCACTGCCCTCCTTGTCAGTCTGCACACTGTGGAAAGCTGCAGCAGTTGGCACCTGTGTTTTGTCATCATCAGAGACGTGCTGCGCTGGTGTTTCCATGTCCTCATCCTGCAACAGAAGGGGTTGGTCATCGGTGCACTCAATGTCTTCCACTACTGGGGCAGGGCTATGTGGATGGCCCACGGAAAGCACTCCACGAGAGTCATCAAAAAGCATAAGAGACTGTTGCATGACTTGGGGCTCAGACTGCTTGGCTGATTTACAAGGGGCTTAGGTGAAAGACAGATGGCCATGAGGTTCAGGTGCCAACTCTGAGCTTTCATCAAGGGACCGGGTGGGAGACAATGTGAAGGAACTGGAGGCATTGTCAGCCCCCCAATCTACTATCGCCTGTACTTGTTCTGGCCTCACCATTCGTTGAGCGGCATTTGGGCCTACCATATAACGTTGAAGGTTCTGTCGGCTACTCGCACCTGAATAAGGTGTTTCACTTGTGCGTGTAGCTGGCACAAATCGACCATGTCCTCTCCTTGCAACAGGAACTTCACCAACACCAGCAGCACTACGACCATGACCACATCCCTTATTTGACGCTCTCCTCATTCTGACCGCAAATGTACTATAGCACTATTTATTAATACAAAAAAAAAAGAATAAATTCTTCTTTTTTTTTTTTGGAAAACAGCAACGTAGATGCACTTTTTATTTTTGTGCAAGAAATGCACCGCTCACACCAGCAGCAGGAACCTCTCCCTACACCAGTATGATATGATTTTAGAACAATAATCTGTCCCTCACACCCGCAGCAGGAACCTCTCCCTGTAGCACTATGATGAGATGATTTTAGAACAATAATCTGTCCCTATAAGAACCGCAGCGCCCAGAATGAAAGATCCTCAATGCGTTTTATGAAAAGAAAATGAATGAATAAAGTGCAAATGTCACTGAAGAGACTATACTGATGAGGGAATGTTAATCATAACAAAGAAAGTTTCTTCTTCTGAGTAGTCATATCAGAGAAGTCACTGTAAACGTGAAATAAGTAAGTAAAAGAAAAGTATTTTGCGTAACTCCTAGAAAGTAAGACCCGCGACGCCAAGAATATCCCTGTCTAATAACAAGATTTTAGTAGAGTAGTATCACGATGTCCCTCTCCAAGGACGACGCCCACACTCCCTGTCTAATAACAAGATTTTAGTATAGTATGACCACATCCCTCTCCAAGGACGACGACCACACTCGCCACGTAAAGAACGTGTTTTTATTTTTCACGTAGATGCAACGACAAAAGGTTTTTTTTTTTTCTTCTTAAATAAGAAAAAAAAAAC
>BLSH010291950.1:924624-935846 GCA_018402905.1 Glandirana rugosa | reverse complement strand
AACCTAAAGGATCAATAAAAGAAAACCTGCCACATGTGTTCATATGGATCCAGAGTGACAGAGTAAAGTGCACGTCCTGCTATGTGTGCACTGTACAATGAGTAAAGAGGCTGAGGAATAGTTTGTTGCCAATAACAAACGTTTGTCGTGCAGGACAGTGCTTGGATTTGTAGGATTGTGGGATTTGTATCAAAATTTGGGCAGTCCCACAGAATCTGGGACTGTTGGGAGCCATTCAATGATTTCTGCAGCCCAGATCTGTGGACAAGGCATACAACATCACACATAGCAAGACCCGCACACCATTATACAAGTGGTTGAAAAGATTGGCACAGAAACAATTAGCAACAAGATGTGGGCATAACTAAACACCACAATCATACCACCAATAATTTACCACTATTATCTTACTTTGCAAAGTGCATTACACATATAGATGGATTGGTTGGTACTGTTAAAATTAATATTTTAAGCAAAATATGTATTAAAATGGAAGAAAAACTTAAAGTGGATGTAAACCCGATTCATGAAATTTCAGTTGGACACATCTGCCTGTAGTGCTTTATTATCTCTCTTCAAATAGCTATGTCCTGTAGCTGTTAGTCAAGACATAGAATTAGAGTCGTGGGAGGTTGCTAAAAATAGATTAGCAGGCTGCTAAACAAAACACAGTCAGAGCTCTGCATGTGTGGGGAGGGGGTGTGTGCCTTTCCTCCAATCAGCTTTCTCACAGTCTCTCACAGTGTCTCACAACGTTTAGCTATCAACCCCTCCCAGATAGGAAGGAGGTTGTGGAAAATCTAACAGAACATGCATTTTCTAAACAGTTTATCAAAGGCAAGACAGAATATATACATATAAGACTTATATAGGGAGGTTTGTGTCATCCCTGTGTATCAACTGAGGCTGTTCACTTCACTGGGTATATGGAGGGTTTACATCCACTTTAACTATAAGTACTCTTAAAAATGTTCCTTCTCCCTTCCTTCTACCTATTTTACTTAACCTGTATAAAAAAAAGATCTGTACACTTTAATCCACTCCGGTCCTGTCACATGATCCTGCGATTCTGTGTAAGGGAGTGCTTGACAACCACTCTGAATTCCAGGAGCTATGATGCTACCCATAGGCACCCATAGCCCAGTCATTGTCGGCGCTCCTTCCCTCTCTCACTGACAGAGGGAAGTTGGAGCTGTAGGATCATGTGACTGGACTGGAGTGGAATTAAAATAGGTAAGTATACAGGTTAGGCAGGATAGGTAGGAGAAGGGGGAGGGAACATTTTTATGAATAGATATAGTTATGCTTTTCTTTCACTATAATATATGTTGTTGCTGTTGTTAGTATTATTACATTTACATTCATGTAAGTATTTTATTATTTAATTGGAGGGATGTTTTTTATAGTGAATTTTCTGAGGTATGTGCAATCTCAGCTGGTGTATGCTTCAAGTTGTCTTGAACGTGTTGATACACAGCTGAAATCCATCTTCTTTCTGCCTAGCAAGGCATGTATTAATAAATATATGATGTTGCTGTTAGTAGTAGTAGTAGTTGATACAATGCTGCAAGCCATCTTCTTTCTGTCTAGGTATTTTTCCCTGTGGCACTATCCTGCATGCAGCAACAAAATGTAATATTGCTTAACGGATAGTAATATGTTCTGTCTGAAAATGCTTCCTGTTTTCCCAGATGTGTGGTTGGGCTTAAAAAAAGATTCAGTGTCTTTGTTCCAAAGAGGTTTCTAGCCTCTCGAAATATATTGTTCAGACTTTTAATGGTCTGGTTAGAAATGTTTTCTCCTGAAATGGTTGCAATTTATTTTATGTAAACAAGTGTCCCAAACCTACTCCTACCAAGTCGGGTAAAAATTCCTGTAAATACTTTGTGACAATAGGCAGAGTTGTCAGCGAGATGTTTATAAGGTGATAAGAAAGTAGTACATGCTATAAAATTAGGTAAGGCTAATTGATTTAAATGCTTATAACACATATAACACACAAAGTTCAACAGTGGGCTTAAAATTTCAGTAGTAAAAAAGAGATAGTGACCAGACATAGGAAGTTGTACATTGCATTAAAATAAAGAATAAGAACAAAAGATGGGCATAATCACCTACAAAAGAAAGAGGGGTGTTACTGCAGCAGAGTGCCCATTTACACAAGGGGATGCTTACAACTCCCTGGGTTCCCGGACACGCCCCGGGAGTATAAGTTACTTGGCCTATCTCCCTCAGGAGCTCAGAAAGGCCAAACCCAGTGAGGCAGAGGTAGCTGGGCAATGAATCTGCAACCAGGTGTGCGGTCCTCCACTGGCAGAACCAGCATGTGGCTTATTTAACAATAGAGCCCCTCCCGACTGCTACCAGAGTCCTCCTGTTCCAGTGGGAGTAGCCCTTTGTCCTAGGATCCCTCTACCTGTTCGCCTTTGTTACCAGAGCTACCCTGTGTACCTGTGTCCCAGGTATGAGCCATACATTTTGAATATAAAGAAGATGTAGAATTTGCATATGAATGAGCTGAGGGATTTGCATAATGAATGAGCAGTGGCTCATTCATGCTGAAATCCCAAGGCTCATTCATGTGTAAATCCAACAGTTCATTCATATGTAAATCCCACATCTCATTCATTATGTATTGCAGGAATTCTTTTATGTATTTGTGTGTTTCATAGGTACAGAAAAATACCTATTTAGGGGGAGGAGCCATGTCCTGGTTGGACAGTGGAGAGAAAGCAGTGAAAGAGCTGGTGAAACGTGAGATGCTGCTCACTCACACTATCCACACTATGTACCCACGCAGACAGCCAGGCTGTATGGGGGAAGACAAAGAGGTTACCTCCATTGTTGGATGGAGGTGGTGATGATGATCGATAATGGGTGGGTGGGGGGTTCTATTCCTCCACCTTCCTACAACATCTTTCGGGCACACGCGTTATTATAAAACATAGAAATTGTCTTTACTGTAGTATTTCTGTGGAATAACCATTGGCATTAAGTTCAAGGAATACAATAGAAGAACATTAACTGAAGTTATTAGCAATATAGCTCAATGGTACATTTAGGCTGCTTTCAGGGGATTCAGAACCTTAGAATAGCCCCAAGAGCATAGCAAACACGTCAATAACAAGAAAGTCACAAATTGCAATCTATACCAGATTGGTTACCTTTACTCAAGTTTGGCTCTATGAGTCCAGGCAGGAGGAGAGTAGAAGACTGAACCTCTCTATGTCAGATCCCTCTCTTCTGTCTCCTGGCACCACAGGCCCAATAACAATACACTGATGTTCAAATGTCAAATGGCAGACCGTGACATTTAAGGATATGAACCAAAACCCAAACGCAGACTTTAAAATGACACAGTCAAACAGCTTAAATGGCTTTAAAGTGGCCTATGCACTCAGGCAAAAAGGGGAACTGATCTGACTTAACAACTGTCAGTCTGTTTCCCTCAAATCCTGAAATCACAGACCCAGACAATGAACATGTGAGACAACAGTTATTGTGAGAGTTCCCCTTTAAAGGTAGTCATTGGGATCACTAAATCACTGATACTAAGGAAGTAACAGTGAGGGTAATCACTGTTGAGATATCCAAGATCTTTGGCTACCCTGGTGTTGGTGCACTTGGTGTCCTGTTGAGCAGGATAAACAAAAGGGGACCTAAGAGTGTCCTGGTGTCACAGCTTAGTCTAATCTCCTGCCGGCTTTAGCTAAATTCAAAGTTAGGTACCTGTATCACTGTGTCTACCAATCCCTGAGACAAGGCACAGATAGGCAAACTTAAGTGAACTTCAGAAGAAAACCTTGGTAGTGATTACTGACTCCAGGATATATTTATCTGTTAAAAAAGGACCTATGCACAGGATTTTGTTATCCACTAGGAAGACTGAGTCTGCGCTGACAAAGAAGGACAGAAACAACTGAGTATACTCAAAGGTAGGTTTCAGTCTTCTCACCACCCTTGATCAGCCGATCACAGAGACGGTCCGGATGCTCAGGCTGTGCTGATGATGCTGGAACTGATGATGTCTGCTTGCTCTTTGCTTTAGGGAAAACGGCTTCTAATGCACTCCATACAGCTCTCTCTCTCTCTGGATCTCTCTCTCTGGATTGATCAATGTGTTCCACTATCCAGGAAGGCAGAACCACGATGCAACAGGAAATGACATCAGACAAAGGCGCGGCTTCAATGCATTTCGTGTTCTAGTGTGAACACGTCATCAGGTTCTGACTTCCTGGATGGTGGAACGCACGCTGCGGAGACAAACATTCAGTGAGATCCACACACGCTTGTAATGCCAGTGCCGGTCGGGAGGCACCAACAAATGTGAGTGAAAGACATTTATCTTAACCAGCCTGTATTGTGTCATGAAAAACGGAGTTATGCTATGTGATTTATTTGATGTTTTACATGGCCTGCCTCATCTGATGGGGAAGCATTGAATCTGCATGTCTGACTCTTCGTATTTGTTTAAACAAACGTCTCTCTTTAAGAACAGCTGTCCGGTGAGTGCAAACCCCCGGTACCTTGACAGCATAGGAATACATTCAAAGAACTTTGGAAAAATATATATTTTATATCTGCACTAGCACTTTTTCTTTGAATGGAGGATCCTATATGAATTTATTAGCATGTTATGAATAGATTTTTGCACATAATTGCACTTATTTTTGCACAGTATTTTGATACCTCATATTGCACAGCACTTTGTTTGGAGTGTTTTATTCTACTACGGATTTTGTTGATACCCCATATTTATTGGTTTGTTTGTTTTTGCACTTTACTTAATAATTTTAAGCACTCAGTCAAAGGTGAGCGCCTTAAACCTCTTTATATATTAAGTATTGATAAAAGTTGTAATTAGATAAACAAATACACAAACAATTTTACTAATGAACAAAATCTTCTTGGCTGTGTTTCAGACCTTACTGTAGCGCTACCCCTCCGCTGCACCCCTCATAGCACCTATTTTGAGTAACCTGTGTAAGAAAGATCTGTATAAGTATACTGGTAAGGTTTAGGGCCCTTTTACACTGGGCTGATCCATTTGACGGAATCCACTTGCTCAGTGGGGATCAATCCACTGATTGGGGAGATTGGATAAAAAAAGGACCGCCTGTACGTTTTCATCCGATCCCATCAGATCCGCCAGACGGATGGAAAATAGGACCACCATCCCTCTGGATTTGGCAGACAGGATCGAATGGGATAGCGGCGTTTGTCAGCGGACATGTCACCGCTGACATCCGCCGCTCCATAGGGGTGAATGGAGGGTCCGATCAGGTCCGCCTGAAAAACTGACAGGCAGACCTGATCAGAAAGCCCATGGGAAAGGGTCTATATTAGGTAAGTACCTAATTTCAGCTTGTTCCGATATGGTCACGTGATCCGACTCCCCTGTGTCGGCCAATGGCTGCTGCAGGGAAAAAGAGGAAGTGCGGACAACAGATGGGCCATAGGAGCCTATGGGTAATGTCACTGCTTCCAGGCATAGTGACCTAGAAAAAATGTGTGTGCCGATCAGTCTCAATCAGGAGGGAGGTATGTGAATAGTGCATCCCCAACTGCTGCTGGAGTGCTAACAGGGGATGGAGCCCGTCCTGGCTCCTGTAAAGGTTCAAGAAAGGAATGGTGACCCCTAAGGCCTCATCTACATGGGAGTTTTGAAAAAAACAAGCTGTAACTTCGGGTCCGACGCCAGGAAAAAATGGCGTTAAAAACGCGATTTCATCGGTGTTTTGCATTGGCGTTAATGCGCGTTATTGAGCGTCAGTGCTAAGTCGCGTTTTGTTTGAAAAGACATCCCTCTGCTATTTTTGGACATTTTAAAACAGAAAACGGCGGTGCTAAAAAGGCCGGTTAACGTCGCTACGGCGCTAATGCGCGTTATTGAGCGTTTTGCCGGCTCAGCGTAAAAAACGCTGTAAAGCTCAGCTTCAGAATGTGCGGGTCCTGCGTTAGATCTACAGCTTAAGAACGCCGATGCAATCTACAGCTCAAAAACATCAACGTGTATATGAGGCCATAGAATAATATGGTGTGGTGTTCTTAAGCTATAAAAACAGCTCAAAAATACGGCGTTAATAACGCCTGTGTATATGAGGCCTAAAAGTTGCACATCCATGGCGTCCTACTGCTGTCACTGCTTCCAGGCATAACTAGCTGTTGTCGAGCGCTTTCTCCTCTCCTGTGATTTCTTACACAGATTATTCAGAATAGGTTTTAGGAGGGAGGAAGGAACATTTTTAAGACTAGGTAGACTGGGTAAAGCCCAGAACTCTACTTTAAGGCTCGATATACAAAAAATCATTTGACAGGAAAACAAAAGTAAATAACCATGTGGAGTTAGGCTTTAAGTCAACTACTTACTTCTTCATGAGACACAACACAAGGTGTTATGGTAGATTTTGGATATGCTCTGTTGCATATCTAAAGCTAATTGAAGAAAATCTGTCAGCCCTAAATGAAAAAATATAAGTCCGAGCATTTCAAAATAAAGCCATAACTTGTGCCTTCTTCTACAGGCTACAGTGTATTTCCCAGGATTGGTGTCTTCATACATATGCAGCACTACATTTTCAATCTTCATAGGGAATGCTAATTAATTCTCAGCTTACACTAAGATAATTAGCTGCTTAATTACTTGGCATAGTATAATTAGCAGGGTGCTTAACACTAATTAGTGAGTAGTAAAATGAAATCTGTTGCTAATGTTGAATCAATGAGAGCTGTACTGATGGTAAAGACAGCATTGGATTTACCTGTGCAACTACCAGAACTCCTGCTTATAGTGTGATTTAGATATATTGTAGGCTGGGAATACGATAATTACTTTGTTGGCTTTAAGTATGATGTGTGAGAGCCTATTTTCGTGTGTTGTTTTGTTTATTTGACACAGTTGGCAAGAAAGAAATTTTACATGTACCAAATGCAAAAGTAATTTTATTCTTACTTCAAATATATAACTCCCTAGAATCAACTGTATATTAATCTATGGTACTAACACGGGGGAGGGGGGCTGTCTGAAGATACACAGATATATACAAAGATACATGTTTGACAGGAACCGTCAGATAAGACAGACATACAAAACTAGAAACAGATTGATAGCCCTAAAAAGACACTGACTCTGTCTGTGAGTCCATATCATCTCAGTTTTGGATCTCTCTAGCCCTGGTAGAGTTATGGTGCCAATACACTAGACGAAGAATCATTCAAAATTCGTTTTTCATCCAGTTAATGGTCACAAATAGAAAAGTGTTTTTGACTTTTCAGAGCCAAAAAATCAAAGGAACAGTCTGGAAAACCTTTGCCGAATGAACAATAAGTTGAAAGGTTAATGTGTTTCTTGCCTATTACAAATTGAGCTGTTCGCACTGCCCATATGTGACAAAATGGATGAAAAACAGATTAATTTATGTTCATTGAACAATTTATCATTCGAAATTCGGTCATTACATGATGGCACTATCGTTTGCTTTAACAACCAAGTTTTAGTTTTTCGAAAACAAGTTCAAACTATTTTTCATTTAGTGTATGACTAGCATTGCTATTGACCATTTGGCTGTGTCTCTGGCTAATGCTCTCCTAGTACTGACACTGAAATTTGACTTTGTGCTGACAAATATTTCAGAAATCAAATGGACTATGGAATATGAATCTACTTGGAAATGTCTCCTATTATCTTTTGCCACATTTTCCCTCTCTGCATCTCAACACCTTCAAAATATGTCAAATTATCACCAATTCAAAGATCTAAAAAAAATGTTTGCATCATCTTCTGCTTTTACTGAAATACGTGGATTTTATTCTATATTTATTTTCCTGTATTCTGGCAAGTAAATTCTTCATTTCTCAGTAAGAGCTGTGAAAATGTAGATTCTGAAAGTTGAGAATGAGGTCTAGTTGCTGGAAGCAGAAAGTGAAGCATGGTTCCTGGAAGGATATCCATAGCAATGAGGAGCTTATCAATGGAAATGTAATAATTCTGGACACATATTTATTTGGTATCTGCTTACCTGAGTCCGCTTAAGCACAGTCAGAATTACTTAGCCCTGATGAAGAGGTAGTGTGTTTGGCCCCTGAATTCTTTCTGCTATGAATCAATTTTATCAATAAAGACCTCTGACTCCTTTATGTTCATTAGGCAATCCTGCTAAGAAAACTGCTTTGGATTTCAATGCAGCAGAGGCATTGTGTGAAAGGATCAAATAAAAGAAGTTAATTGTTAGGGTTTAAAATACACTTTAAGTTTCTTTCAGACATCCACTGAAGCTACCCCATGCAGAAACTTCTCATATAAAGATATAAGATGTCTCAAGGCCTTTCACTTGGGCACCAAATTGCCAGTTATTTTTAAATATCTTTTGCAATGTCCTTCAATAAAGATGAAATTCCAAATGTAATATCATATGTCCATCCTTTGTTAATCAAAAACACTGAATGGGGCCAGTCTACAAACATGCCAATTGTTGAAATGTTGCTCAAACAGGACTAATTGTAATGCAACATATACTGTATGTCATTTGCTTGGAAATATCTGTAGATTAAAAGCTTTTTTAAAAATTCATAGGTCATTTGTATCTCAACAGATAACATAGTTTTCCGCTTTCATATGAGAGCCACTAGCTTGAGTTTGAGGGCACTTGCTATACAATTTTAGAATGCAGCGTCCTGCCGCAGTGTTTTTCCCTGCTTTTTTTTTTCTTATCTGTTAACACTGGATGGATGCTGTGGGACATTATAATACATTACTTGCAACTCCTTTTTGCTTTTGGAATGCCAGCTCAAATGACTGGCAGACCGGGCTGGTTAGCTTTGGGAGGAGGGTGCCATGCAATTTAATAATATTAAAAAACCTACACTAAACCCTTCTGCCAGCAATAGTTTTCAACAGTTCCAGAGACCAGTTTGTCTGAATATTAATGGATATACATTCAATGGCTGTTGTCTGACATCTGCATTCACCCAGTGCACAATAATATTTTTCTAAATAGGGGGAATGTGACTATGAAATGTAGGACAAATTCTTATGAATCTTAAGTGGGTGATTAATTATTCTGTGGGCGTATTTCCAAGTGAATAAAAGATACATATACCATATTGTGTACCCTATTTTCCATTGTTTTACCTAAGAAAATCTGAAAAATACGGATGCAAAGTGGCTAGCTGATTTGCCTAGCTTTGCCCATGTGGGACGTATTATACAAACATTTTTTTATAGGTTACCTATGAAATTAATAAAGTAGTATGAAAACCTATTCTGCCACCCAAACAATGATCCCACAATCTAAATGTCAATGCATGTGATAAATAATGTTAATGAAATTAAAATTTCTCTTGAATTGAAACATCAAGCCAATCGTAGATCTATTATATGGATCATTCTCAGACACCTATGTAAAAATGTATCATTTAAAAAAAAAGTAAAACCTAATTTGCTTGGAGCCAATCACAACTATATATACAGTGCCTTGCGAAAGTATTCGGCCCCCTTGAACTTTGCGACCTTTTGTCACATTTCAGGCTTCAAACATAAAGATATAAAACTGTAATTTTTTGTGAAGAATCAACAACAAGTGGGACACAATCATGAAGTGGAACGAAATTTATTGGATATTTCAAACTTTTTTAACAAATAAAAAACTGAAAAATGGGCGTGCAAAATTATTCAGCCCCTTTACTTTCAGTGCAGCAAACTCTCTCCAGAAGTTCAGTGAGGATCTCTGAATGATCCAATGTTGACCTCAATGACTAATGATGATAAATAGAATCCACCTGTGTGTAATCAAGTCTCCGTATAAATGCACCTGCACTGTGATAGTCTCAGAGGTTAGTTTAAAGCACAGAGAGCATCATGAAGAACAAGGAACACACCAGGCAGGTCCGAGATACTGTTGTGGAGAAGTTTAAAGCCGGATTTGGATACAAAAAGATTTCCCAAGCTTTAAACATCCCAAGGAACACTGTGCAAGCGATAATATTGAAATGGAAGGAGTATCAGACAACTGCAAATCTACCAAGACCTGGCTGTCTCTCTAAACTTTCAGCTCATACAAGGAGAAGACTGATCAGAGATGCAGCCAAGAGGCCCATGATCACTCTGGATGAACTGCAGATATCTACAGCTGAGGTGGGAGACTCTGTCCATAGGACAACAATCAGTCGTATACTGCACAAATCTGGCCTTTATGGAAGAGTGGCAAGAAGAAAGCCATTTCTTAAAGATATCCATAAAAAGTGTTGTTTAAAGTTTGCCACAAGCCACCTGGGAGACACCAAACATGTGGAAGAAGGTGCTCTGGTCAGATGAAACCAAAATCGAAGTTTTTGGCAACAATGGAAAACGTTATGTTTGGCGTAAAAGCAACACAGCTCATCACCCTGAACACACCATCCCCACTGTCAAACATGGTGGTGGCAGCATCATGGTTTGGCCCTGCTTTTCTACAGCAGGGACAGGGAAGATGGTTATAATTGATGGGAAGATGGATGGAGCCAAATACAGGACCATTCTGGAAGGAAACCTGATGGAGTCTGCAAAAGACCTGAGACTGGGACGGAGATTTGTCTTCCAACAAGACAATGATCCAAAACATAAAGCAAAATCTACAATGGAATGGTTCACAAATAAACATATCCAGGTGTTAGAATGGCCAAGTCAAAGTCCAGATCTGAATCCAATCGAGAATCTGTGGAAAGAACTGAACTGCTGTTCACAAACGCTCTCCATCCAACCTCACTGAGCTCGAGCTGTTTTGCAAGGAGGAATGGGCAAAAATTTCAGTCTCTCGATGTGCAAATCTGATAGAGACATACCCCAAGCGACCTACAGCTGTAATCGCAGCAAAAGGTGGCGCTACAAAGTATTAACTTAAGGGGGCTGAATAATTTTGCACGCCCAATTTTTCAGTTAAGGAGGAACGTTTTGTCGAGCTCGAGTCACTCCAACCTACCTCTCGCAAACACTTGTCGTCAAGTCAAGAAAGGTGTCTAAGAGCTAACCTAAGTCTAGACCTGAAACTGAACCGGTAAGATTGTGGACCTATACAAATAAACACTTGGTAAGGTAACATCTAAAACGAAATACAAAACCTAGTAACAGAACAACCTTCTGTTTAGAGGCAGGGTCAGAGTCCAGAAAACGTCTGAGGTAGTCCAAAGGAAGGTCTTACCAGGACATAAACCGAGGTAGGTAGAAGGGTAGTTAATATTGGTAGAAG
>BLSH010291950.1:903976-920575 GCA_018402905.1 Glandirana rugosa | reverse complement strand
AGATACAAGATGTGCAGCACCTGAAACTATGGATACTGGAAGCCTGTGCTAGCATTTCTCCTGCGGTGTTGCTATCAGTGTGTGAAGAGTGGGAGAAGAGGGTTGCATTGACAATCCAACACAATGGGCAGCACATTGAACACATTTTATAAGTGGTCAGAAACTTGTAAATAACTCATGAAAGAATAAAGTTACGTTAAAACCAAGCACACCATTGTTTTTCTTGTGAAATTCCCAATAAGTTTGATGTGTCACATGACCCTCTTCCTATTGAAAAAACAAAAGTTGGATTCAAAATGGCTGACTTCAAAATGGCCGCCATGGTCACCACCCATCTTCAAAAGTTTCCCCCCTCACATATACTAATGTGCCACAAACAGGAAGTTAATATCACCAACCATTCCCATTTTATTAAGGTGTATCTATATAAATGGCCCACCCTGTACAATGATGCTTTCCTAAATTGTATACAAAAGATAAAAAAAATGAATCAACTCAAAGAAACAAAAACTTTACAGAAAGGACTCTATAGATAAAATACTGTATTAATGTAATATATCCAATAACAACTTAAAGTACATAGACCATATACATCAGGTTCACATTACAGTTTGTCTCCTAAAAGCTCATCTTCCTTCAGTTGTCAGTTTGTAAAACATTTTGGTGCAACCTATGTACCTGTAATGTACAGTAGTATTGGTCATCTCCATCTAGCGACTGATGTGAACACTACTTAGTTCAATATTATCCCACTAAAGTGCACGCACAAGAAATCTCCAGAAACCTGTGAGAGGAGCCCCAAGGCTTTGACTGCCTAGGGGCCCCCACAGACTTTAATCCAGCACTGATGGTGAACTAGTCCCTTCATCATCAAGCTTCACTCACTGTCAGGTTCATTGGTTGCTAGAAGCCTACCAGCTGGGAAGCCATCAGCATCCTCCAAACAATGATAGATGGATACAGAGCAAGTACAGAGAAAGGCACTTTGCCTTTCTTTAAACACCAATTTAGAGTTGCTCTTAATTACCCATAGTTTTGTTATCCCTGAACTGGAGGTAATTCTTTTTGCATTTAGGGCAGCCATAGAGGCACTTTGTAAAAGAACTACCAGATTCTAGTAAAGCTACTGAGGTGAAGCTACTGAAACAGGTGGCAGTGATTTTCGAATCTGACGCAGGCCTTTTAAAGGACCATACCAACAGAAAAGTGTTGTTAGTACTATATTAAAAGGTTACTCCACCTTCATGGGAAAAATAATGCAAATGAAAAAAAATAATATAGCATATACAAATGTGACACAAGCTATTTTATAATATAACATAAAAAATTACATTTAAAATGCAATGCAATATGGCAACCTGGAAGCACTCTGGACACAAATGGTGTAACGTCCCTCAGAAATGTCTTTTCCTCCTTTGTCCTGTGATTGGCTCACTGATTTTCCCAGAAATCTGCACTAAGTTTCAAATCAGATCTTGGGAATCTTTGGGTCCTCTGCAACACACATTTCAGTTTTGGTGAGATACTCCCAAAGGGTTAATTGAGTCTAAAGAGATTCAGACCCTGCCACTTTCCTCATTAGAGGTTTGTATGTGCAGCAGCTGATCAATAATGAAAAGTCATTCCCATTCACATTCACTTGGTACATGGACACAGGCAAACAGTTATTTCTTCAGAGTAAAAAAAGTAGGTAGGAATCTGCAACAAAATTTTCTAAAATCCTTGCAATGAACATAGATCATCCAGAGGAGAATGTTTTTTTCTCAAGAAAACTTACTCTTTAAATTCACCGGATAATGTTCTATGACATCAAAGTCATGGCTAGGTCCTGTATTATATGTTTATTTTGTAAAATAAAGATTTTGTATAAATAGTAACAGGATAAGTAACAAACGTGTAATAATTACTGAACTTAAAGGAGTTGTAGTCTCCAGGTCTTGTTTTGCAGCTGCCCCCAGATCCCCCCCTTTTACTTACCTGAACCCGATCGTTCCAGCAACGAGAACGGGCCCAGCAGCTCCAGCCGCTATCTTGGGTCCTCATTGGATAGATTGATAGAAGCAGGAGCCATTGGCTTCCGCTGCTGTCAATCAAATCCAGTGACATGGGAGCTGGGGACGGGGCCGAGTCCTGCTGTCTGTGTCAATGGATGCAGCAGCAAGACTCGGGAGTGCGTCCGCACGAGTGCCCCCATGGAAAGCAGCTCTCCATGGGGGCAATGGATGTGGAGGAGGAGCCAGGAGCGCCGACGGGGAACCCCAAAAGAGGAGGTTTGGGGCCGCTCTGTGCAAAACCCTTGCACAGAGGAGGTAAGTATGACGGTTAAAAACCTCTCCTGAACATTGACAGCTAGTAACCGACGGTTAAAAACGTCCGTTGTGCTGCATTTACATGCCACATTTATGCGCGTTTAGCTGCATTTGTGTTTAGCAGTGTTTTTTACATTGTAAATGGTCAGTAATGTATCTCCATTGAAAACTTCTATAAACGAAACACCGCTAAATGTGAGTTACCGCAATTAGACGCGTTTGCACGGTGTTACAAGCATTTTGCGTTTCAAATTCCAATAAACTTCCGTGCTGAATGCATTTTTTTGCTTTAAAAAAAATGCAACCAAACTCAACTGCCTCTACACGACTATAAACTACTCAGTGTACATGGACAGATAAGGTAAGAGAGAAGAGTTCAGGGGCTGCTGAAAAAACACCCAACTGCTGCTATACCTCTGTTTATCGGCAGCAGTGACCATGAGGCCTTAGACAGTTGTCACTGAACCAATGTCTCTATTGGAAGATTTCCCCTCTATGCTTGACCTGGTAAGAACTAAAAAAAATCTTGGTTTTCCTTTTACTTCAGCCCCAGTGAAAGTGATCATCAAATAGACAGAAAAAACTAAAAAAAGTTTTTGCTTTAGATTTTTTTAAAATTCTTTTTTATTAGTTATGGACTTAAGATATATTTTAAAATAAAATTAGCCCTAAAGAAATTTAGTAATTTGTATTTTGTTTTGCAAAATAACTTATCGTTATTATTTCAGATTAGACTGTTCCATGTATACATACAATATTTATCTGGTATATCTCCAGCAAATTGTCACATAATGTGTTTGAAACATGTTAGCACTGAGATTGACATGAGATACTGATATTTTAACCCAAGCTGTCATACATTTTAAAGCCAAATAAGTGTTCAAATTTTACATTTGACAAAGTTAATTTGTGCGTTTCAAGTTTTGCCCATGTAGAATTGTGATATGTATGTATTATAACAGCATTTAAAGAAACACTTTACTTTGCAGAATACATATATATATATATATATATATAAATGTTATAGATTTTAAATTGTTTTGCAGCAGCTGAATACTTTCCTAGTTTTTCACAAGCTTCTTGAGTCAGGCATAATGGCTCAGAATAGGGTTACTTTAAATGGCTCAGACCAGTCCCAATTTCACCAAAAATTCAAGTCCTGTATTTACCAAATCCATTCATGGTTAGTAGATTTTTAGAACTTCTCTGCATTTTTACCGTTAGGTTCTATATGAACTGCAGGGTATTATTCACATTGTTCACAGTCATGCTCCAGCTCTATAGTGCCCTATTAGGAGGAGAAGCATAGACCACAACATTCCATGCAGATTTCAAGGCAGTCAGCTGATTCACAGCAGGCATCTACAATGCCACAGTCAGTGCTACACGAATCTGCACAATCAGGACATCCACCAATGGAACAGCATGAGCAGCATATCCCAGCAGAGTCAGGCGAACATGAACCACATGTCAGAAGGTCCAGAAGAATATTACACAGGGAAAGAAACTGACAGAACAGCAGAGCCAGGGTACAGTGTACACAGCAATCTGAAAAATAGTAAAAGTGCTTAGTGAGATACTAGAATTAGTATTAAAAAACATCTGTCTACTGAAATCCTTCTTAGAGTAGATAATCTAATTTAAATTTTACTAAATATAAATAAGGACTTTGTGTAGTCTTAATATGATTATCTACCCCGTGGTGACATGGTGCACCCATAAGGCTGTGCATCACTCCATCAATATAAGATGCACTAGGCTACTGGCACATTTCTTTCTGGATGCTGGCATGGGGCCAAATGGATTGGGGGGGGGGGGCATGAGAGTAAGATATTCAGGAAAATACCCCCTTTTTTTACCTGTCTCAAAGCATTCCTCACATGTTTAATAGTATAGGGAAGAATAGTAAGATACAGTTGTATGCAAACGTTTAGGAACCCCTGTCAAATTCCATGATTGTCATTTATAAATATTTGGGTGTTTGGATCAGCAATTTCATTTTGATCTATCAAATAACTGAAGGACACAGTAATATTTGAGTAAAACGTAAACGTAAAAAACGTAATGTTTCAGTGAAACGAGGTTTATTGGATTAACAGAAAATGCGCAATATGCATCAAAACAAAATTAGACAGGTGCATAAATTTGGGCACCCCAACAGAAAAATCACATCAATATTTAGTAGAACCTCCTTTAGCAGAAATAACTATAATATAATAGTATATATAATAACATAATAATCCTATAGCCTGTAATAAGTGTCTGGATTCTGGATGAATATATTTTGGACCATTCATCCTTACAAAATATCTCCAGTTCAGCTAGGTTTGATGGTTGCCAAGCATGGACAGCCCGCCTCAAATCACCCCACAGATGTTCAATGATATTCAGGTCTGGGGACTGCGATGGCCATTCCAGAACATTGTACTTGTTCCTCTGCATAAATGCCCGAGTAGATTTTGAGCAGTGTTTTGGGTCATTGTCTTGTTTAAATATCCAGCCCTGGCGTAACTTCAACTTTGTGACTGATTCCTCAACATTATTCTCAAGAATCTGCTGATATTGAGTGGAATCCATGCGACCCTCAACTTTAACCAGATTCCCAGTACCGTGACACCATCTGCAGCAAGTTGATGTTGTAGGTCTTTGGAGGTGGTCTGTGGGCTGTTTTTGACCATTCTCACCATCCTTCGCCTTTGCCTCTCAAATATCTTATGTGGTCTGCCACTTCTGGCCTTAACAAGAACTGTGCCTGTGGTCTTCCATTTCCTCACTGTGTTCCTCGCAGTGGACACTGACAGCTTATATCTCTGCGATAACTTTTTGTAGCCTTCCCCTAAACCATAATGTAGAACAATCTTTGTTTTCAGGTCATTTGAGAGTTGTTTTGAGGCCCCCATGTTGCCACTCTTCAGAGGAGAGTCAAAGAGAACAACAACTTGCAATTGGCCACCTTAAATACCTTTTCTCGTGATTGGATGCACCTGTCTATGAAGTTCAAGGCTTAATGAGCTCACCAAACCAGTTGTGTGTTCCAATTAATCAGTGCTAAGTAGTTACAGGTATTCAAATCAACAAAATGGTAAGGGTGCCCAAATTTATGCACCTGTCTAATTTCGTTTTGATGCATATTGCACATTTTCTGTTAATCCAATAAACCTCATTTCACTACTGAAATATTACTGTGTCCTTCAGTTATTTGATAGATCAAAATGAAATTGCTGATTCAAACACCCAAATATTTATAAATGACAATCATGGAAATTGTCAGGGGTTCCTAAACGTTTGCATACAACTGTAACAAGGAGCTTGCTGGCCTCTAGCCATTGTATGCCTTGTGCCCAAATCCTGGAAGTGAAGAGTTGGAGCACCTCTGCTGACCTCTGCCTTTCAGCACCGTGGATAGGACATACATGCTTCTAAACATACATTTTAGTGGGTTTTTTTGGTAAATATTGAATCATGAGCATATTTAGACACTGTTCTATGCACATTCTATTTTTTTTTATTATTAAGATTTGCTATTAGTTAGTAAAGTCAGCAAAATGTTTTTATGGATATAAATAGATATAACAAACTTACTTGGAAGCATACAATTCCTGCTACAATTTTGAGGGGGGGACAAGACAGGACAATGGCGGAGTTGGAGAGGCAGAGTTTATAGTTTTCAGCTCAACCATGAGTTCAACCTGAAAGCTGTTCACAGCTAACATCAGCCAGAATTCCTGGCTGGTTTGGTGACATGCAGCAGCCAGTCATTTGCAAGGAGAGTGCAATGGGAGATGATGGTTCTGACATTCATGGCCTGATGCTTGCACGGGTATTTGGGGAGGTGAATTAGAATCTGGAACCTCATTTAAAAATTATGTGGGGATGAGGTTCTTGTCCCCAGGCAGGGCACCTTGTCCCCATGTTATTAGGGACAAGGGCCTTATGCCCACTTTCCTGACCGAGTGGTTGTGGGAGTCTGCTGGGGGGGGGGCACTTTTTGATATCTGGAGGCCCCCAGATATCTAGCCCTTCTTGTATGTAGAGGATTATGCCTTATCACTCATTCACTATAAAAGTTAGACAGTGAATAAAAACAGACACCTATGAAAAAATCTGTTATTACAAAAAAAAGTCCCACAACATAAATCCAACAATAATCCTGTCATCCAGTGATATAGATCCATCATCAATCATGATAAGTGGCACTGGCAACCCAAACAAAAAGACCCACCCTGGTTCAGGCACCATATGTAGAGGAGCTAGGCGATCACAGCTCCCTGCTGCGCTCCCTTGAATACAGCATATAAAACAGCCAGTGCTCGAGGTATTCCTCCAGCCTCCTCTCCTCTGCCAGGAGAACCCTCATGGATCACTTTGTTGAGCGATCCGTGGCCCAAGTGGCCCCCGCTCCCCCTCCCCATGCCAGCACAGATGGACCCAACCTCTCCTGCAAGCATTGCACAGGCTGTGGTGGCACTTTTAACCCCTATGGTCACCCAAGCAGTGGACCAAGCGGTCTTTAAAAGGTTAGAACACCAACATAAAAGATTCAGCTCTAAGCCCTGAGAATCGATCAAACGGAGGAGCGAATCTCCTCCATAGAGGATGATTCTGCTGCTGTGTCTGCTGTTATTGCCAGGCTCTCCACTGCCCAAAAGGACCTGAAGAGAATTTAGAAAATCGCACAAGATGCAACAACTTGCACATTTTTGGGCTCCCTGAATCGTATTCCTCCTCCAGGCTCGCCACCATCTGCTCCTCCACCATCCCGGAACAGCTGGGGCTACTCGCTCCTTGCTTAGTGGAACGCGCCCACCACATCGGCCAGCCAACAGAAACATGGTCCAAGCCCCGACCAGTGATTGTGAGATATCTCAACTATGCACGCCATACTTCACAAATTTTGCAGAGTGCGCAATTTATCTGTCGATGACCATCCACTACTACTCTTCACAGACTATTGTTCCCCTATTCAAGTGAGGTTTCCCTTCTCTCCCCCTCCCCCTCATCTCCCCTCCACCTTCCCCCTCCTCTCCCCTCTATCTTCCCCCTCTTCTCCCTCCTCTCCCTCCCCCTGTTCCTTTTTTACCTTCTCCATCCCTCCATTCACCCCTTCATTCCTCCCCTACCCCCCTCCTCCTCTGAGCTGGCTCATATCTACATACTCAGAGAGAGTGCTCTCTGGTGGGGTTGTTCTGGATGTCCCCCACAGGTTCCTGGAGGCTTGCCCTCTCCTTTATTGTTGTTTTATGTGTCTGGTTAACTGTTCTCTGTTTTTAGCAATAAAAAAACAGTTAATTAACCAGTGAGCCAGCACACTCAGTAATACAGGAATATTGCACAATGAGAAGATTAAAATTAAATAGATTAAAAAAAAAAATAGATAGATAAAACATTAATACTAAAACTGTAAAACAATTGAACATCAATGGCAACATGTGAGTGGGATGCAGAGTAAGGGGATGATAGCATAAAGGGATGAGGCTAAAAAGTCAATTAAGTCCAATGGGAACTTATATTTCACGAGGTGAGCAGAAAAGGCAATCCATGTAAGGGGGAGGGGAGAAAAATCCAAATGTTGTAAGTAGAATCACCTCTGGCCGGCAGTTCAGTAGGTAGGGACCCTCAGAACATGTAAAAAGGAAGAAGGGCGCCAGGTCAGTGAAAGTTTAAAACACGTGGTCGACCTGTAGAAGGGGGCGGATCCTCTGAAACATCGCTGAGACCAGTCTAGCTTCTCACACAGCTTCTCACAGACCTCCTCCAGATAGTTGGTTTGTCCCCTCTCTCTCCCACCATAGCTGTTAATGTGACTTCGCTCTAGTGACGGCTGGTGACCCGGAAGTCGCGGCTGGTCAGCACACCGCTGTGGGACATCCCAGTACCAGTCCTCTTACCACCAGGATTTTCCCATCAGCTAGCCGTGTCTCCCTGCAGGATGGTTACATACCGCTTCTGGGTCACTTACCATCCGCCAACCCTGTTGGGTCCTCCATGTCTGCTCAGCCCTGGTGGATTCACGCTGCTCCTGACATGCTGCCGTCAAGAAGTTGTTATGTAAGTTACTAATAAACGTTGTGGTGTTTTAATCTTTCACTGACTTGGCACCCTTCTTCCTTTTTACATGTTCTCTGTTTTTGCAGACCCTTTTTAGTACTCCACCAAAGTCTTACTGATACCGGATCCGACGGGACAATGTCTGCAGTGGTACTACCCCTGTTCGGGATACCTCTCTTCTATCTACTACAGCAGTCATGGCTCTTTCGGATGCTGGGGATCACCTGAAGGTAATTTCATGGAATGTTAAGGGGCTCCATTCCCCCAATGAAGCATCTGTGGGCAGATGTTGCACTCCTACAGGAGCTTAATCTTTCTAAACAATGGGTAGGTAAGGTCTATGGCTCTCCAGTGGTAGGACGCAAGGCCGGAGTTGCTATACTACTCCACAAAAATCTCCACCACACATTACGCTCCAAAGAGAGAGACTCGGTTGGTCGCAGACTCACTGTACACCTGTGACATCGCCATCTCCAATGTTTATGCACCTAACTCCCCTGGGCAAAACTTTTTCCAAGATTTCACCTCTTGGGTTCTAAAGATCCCTGAACACCTCCATCTCATGGGGGGGATTTTAACACCGTCATATACATGTCTGAGGATCGCACACAGGGACCCATAAGACAAACCTTGTTAACTGGCACTCCTACTATGCTGGCTCAATCTGTCTCCTCTTTTTATCTTACGGATATCTGGCACTCCTCCCACCCCATATATCAGGAATACACCTTCTTCTCCCCTCCCCATGGCTCGTTCTCCCGTATTGACTACTTCTTTTGCTTCCCGGGCAAACTCCCTCTAGTGACAGCGTCATCCATTGAGGATATGGTTATCTCTGACTCCCCCACTGGTGTCCAGCTCTTGGGATTAGCATTGCCTCGTGCCGCTAACACCTGGCGCTTCCCCTCCTACTTGACAGGCAACGGCAACTTCAAACATACCCTACAGAATGAGTGGGTAGTATTTGCCGAAACCAATGGTGCACATTTGTCTACCCCAAACCTGTTTTGGGAAACAGGTAAAGCTTTCCTCAGGGGGCGCATTATTTTCTACACCTCATAATTTAAAAAACAAACTCATATCCAATACCACAAAGCTAGCGATTTTCTACGTATGGCCCATCGTACCTTATCATCAAGCCGCACACCAGCTAATATACTTGCCTGCCAAGAAGCTAAGCACACCTTTGACTATTAGTCCGCACAGTAGGAAATCACCAAGCAATCATACGCTACTCTACATTTTCATAGATACTAGGTAACAAGGCTGGCAGATTGTTGGTGAAACTTTGTTCTGGTCACCACCCACCAACCCGTATTGGAGCCTTACGCTCCTCCATTGGTTGTTATTACTAATACGCCCTCTGAGATCAGCACCCTTCTGACTAACATCCCTGAAGATCCTATCGATATGGACGCGGCAGAAAAATGACTTGCAAAAACTAAACTATCGGTATTAACTGCCGGACAATTGGAGACTTTACACACCCTATCTCCCGGGAGGACATTTGCTCTACTATTAAATCCCCTCCTGCGGGGAAAGCCCCTGGCCTGGGCAGACTATCCGCGGAATTTTACAAGCTGACCTCAGAGTTCATCCCGGATCCCCTACAACATGTCTATAAATCCATCCATCCTACCTACCTTCTGGCTCTGAAGCATATATAAAATGTATAGCCAAAAATGGAAAGGATCCTCTTCCCCCTGGCTCCTATAGACCTATTTCCCTTATCAACGTTGACGCCAAAATTCTGTCTAAAATCATTGCATCCCACCTGCCGCGCCTCCTTCCATTAATCCTCCACCAGGCCCAATCAGGATTTGTTCCAGGGTGCACATTGCCTTGATCGTGTTTCTCTGGCGTGGTAAGAAATCTAGAATTGCTCTTCAAAAACTAAGTCTCCCAAAGAGTGAGGGTGGAGCTGGCCTGCCCAATATTAGATTCTATAATCTTTCTTGTTTATTGCGGCAGGGTATTAATCGGTTGTCTAAAAAGTCTTGGTATACCAATTATATGTTGGAGGATGCCATGGTGTCCACGTTCAATCTCCAGGGGGTGCTTCATTCCAGGCTTCACACTCAGATTCAACAGAGACTCCTCCCCAAAGACCCTATGTTGTGTCTTTTCATCCGTGATGCCTCGATGTCCTCTTCCTCCTCATCTACGTGTGCCTCTCTCCTTCAATGGGTCCATACTTGCCTTCTGGTAGTTCGTAGAGTCCTCATACAGTCCTGGATTCATCCCACCCCACCTCAAATTGCTTCAGTAAAACAGGTGCTACCAGATGGTGACATTATATGGAGCACTCCTTTTCTACAGAAGAGATCTCTCAACATATGACCCCCTTCCGATATACTAATTGGTACTTACGAGCGGATCTTGCCAATACGCTGGGAAAACTCAGGATCTGAGCTACCCCTGAACGCCAGACTCCACTCGTCCCCCCTTAGAATTCCATATATTCCATTTGTTCTTTTTCTGCTCTATTTGAGTTGTAGTGTGTACTTGCTTTTAACCTTAATAGTCTCTCTTCTCTTATCCGGTTATTATGTCCACTATCTAATTACTCTTCCTACACCAGATGGGCTACTATTAGTTAACTAGGACTGCTCTGACTTAAGTCCTGCTGACAAGCTGATTGTTTGTTTATTACTGTTATCTTTGTTCTACTCCTGGAAGGCTATGCTATCTGTCTTGAAGCTTTCATGGATACACAAATTGTGTTTGTAATACTTTCATATTGTTTGTATGAAAACTCCTAATAAACATATCTTAAAAAAAAAGACCCACCCATGACAATTTCCCCCCCACCAGACTCCTATCTTAAACAACAGTTTCCAGGCACTTCAAAATTACTACTAAAACAGGGTCCATTCAGCATTATGCCTACTTTTGTTCATTAGCCTAAGGTATTTTTTAAATTTCACTTGTACTAATATGAATGCAGGCAATCATTTAAATTCTTAAACTTTTAATTAATAAACTTATATATATAATATATAATAGTTGCAATGAGTAGAATTACATGGAGCCAGCGTACCCTCTTGTGCGCCAGGTGGGAGGAAAGGAGGCTCAGCTCCATCTTTACTTGCTTGACTGCACTGTTTCTCTAGATGTGGCTGAGAAGACTTTTTTTTCTGAGAACTGTTCTTGGGAACATTATCCCCTAAATTAGGATGACTGCTGCTTCTTATTGGAGCTTGCATCACAGGAGGAACTATAGGAGGAATACCTGCAAGAGAAAGCTTTTGAGAGTTACTTCATAATAGAGTATAAGCTGCTTACTATCATAAGCAAGAGTAGATTTACATTCTTGCTTACTTAAGCAAATTTTGCAAACATACATTTTTTTCTTGGTAACCCTTACAGAGTACCTGCACCTGTAAGTAGTAGATGATCATAAGAACTGCAAAAAAAAAAAATAATAATAATTAAGCCCATTATATTAAAAAATAAGTATTTCAGGAACTGCCTTTAACTGCCAGCTCACTCCAGAATGCAGCATAGGAAACCCATGTTCCGTGTGCATTTCCTGCACCACATTTAAAATGCACCACAGTTGTGATCTGCAGTGGGTGTCATTGTTAACTTAATGACAGATTGCAAACACAGTGCATTTTCCTGTACCAGATTGTATGGTACAGTAGTACCATGTGATCCCATTGCTGTGCATTTTTGTAAAGTAGTGCATGCACCTGCATCGCATATGAATCGCACAGGAATGCACAGCACATTCCTGAATGATTCATTTTTTGAAACTGTCCTTAATCAGGGGAAACAACTTGTACAGTAATGTGCAGAGGGCTCGTAACTTGTAATGTATTGACTGTTTTTTTAGTTTATAAAGTGTCCCATGTAGGCATAAATGGATACCAACACATTTAGGTCTATGCAAACTGTGTGCACCCTGGATTTTTTTGTTTTTCTGGGTGAAACGTTTAGTCCCACCAAGCTGCTGCAGTTCCATTTTAAAAATTTCAGACACTTTGAGCAGGGACTTTTTGTGAAACTGATGGCTTCCAGTGACATTTGGGTTCCTGTGCTGAGCCCAGAAGCAGAACAACTGATTAACTGATTGGCTTCCAATTCTGCTGAATCCTGCCCTAAAAAAGCATAATGTAACCAAAGTGTGAGTAATTAAAGAATACTGTTATAGAGAACCTTTGCTGACTGTTGTTTGCAAGTGTGCTATCTTCAAACTGGATGTATTGAGGGAGTACTTAACCTAAGGCTGGTCTAAACAATCACACTGTGGGATAGCCAAACAAATACCCATAGACTCTGGATGCACCAATAGCACAGCTGCCTGCAGCTCACAGGGTCTGCCCAAAAATTTTAATACCAGAAGCTGGCTTCAGATGAGGCTGAATGTCCACCTGGTAACAAAACAATTGAGCACCATCAGTAATACCCTCACCATCTGCACCAACATCAAAATCCCCAGGACAAGTCCCTCAAGGGGGGCACACCCCAAAAGCCCACCCTGAAAACCTGGACACCAGAGCAAACAAACAGCACCCGACCGCCCCTGTTGCAAATGCACAGCTACAATCACCTCAAGCCAAGGGTAGAACATAGAGAAAGTGAGGATAGAAGCCTAGGAGGCAGCCTGGTAGATCTGAGAAACAGTTGTCTGCAGCCAAAGCTCAGGAAGCATACATAAATTTAGTAAAGTGTATCCTGTCAGAAAGGGATGGAACCTAAACTCCAGACCATGGCGTTGGATGATGGTCTGCTGAATCAACTTGACATAGTGGAACCAGAAATTGGAGCAAAAGTATGAGGACCATCTTGAAGAACAAAAGGAAAGTAGATGCTGAGAGATAGGCTCTCTAGCCCGACCACATCCCACAAATAGAAGGAAGCTTCCTGTTGATGAACTGGAGGCAGACCGAAGAACTGCATAACGATATTCTGTTTAGGGGGACAGATAGAAACTACTCCAAGCAAGACAAAGAACTGGATCTCAACATCCTTGCCTTATATACAACTTGTTAAAGGTTCCATACCAGACAAGCCCACCAGTCCAACCACTTGCCTCACTAAACAAAGACAACAAGTGAATTGCTCCCATGTAGTCACAAGGGCAGCAACATTGAGAGCCCTAATAGTCTTGAGTGCCAAATGGCAACCTAGGCCTGGCTGCAGGAGAGGACTTGTCCCATGAAGAAACTCCTGGGGAGGCAGCCCTGAGGCTTACACCAAGACAAGCATGTATTGCATGTCCAGAGATAGATTTAGCAAGAAGTATATCTTTCAGCTTAGCATCAAGGGATTCCCGAACTCCTTGATGGCCCATCTCCGTTTGAGCTTCAATCATCAAACTGTTAAAGGCAGCTTGGAGTTGAATGTCAAAAACATTCCTTGATGATCCTGATCCAGTAGATACCTCTGAGCAACTGTCCTGTATTTCTTTAGGCTTCGGTATCGCATCTGCTTGGCTCAGTCTGGAACAATGAAGGGCACCAGAATGCCTTCCATCCCCAACATGCATGACAAACAAGGGGAGAAATAGGTCAGGAAGTATTTATCTCACTTAGCCACCAGAACATCCCCTGCATCCATCAAAGGACCACTGCACCTGAGACAAATCTGCCTAGCCTGTAGTTTGATCTGAGAGCCAGGAAGTCAACCTCTTAAGTTGCCTACCTGTGACAGACCTCCAGGAATAGCTTCAGGGGTAGAAACTGCACTCACGGGTTTAGGCGCTGCTCTCTGATGCAGTTTGCCTGCCACTTTGTACTCTGGCTTCTCATGCCTGACAAGATACCAGTCTATCTTTTTGGTACAGCAAAACTCTGGATTCAACTAATAATTGATGTGATGCCACCTTCATAGCACAGTCTGCTTGAATTTGGATTCTTTAACCTTCCATGAAGGAGGCCTAATACTTCAGGGACAGTAAAACCGTCCAGAACCTCTTGATGTTATTTTGGGAAATGAGACACCAAAGACAACCAAGTCCCCTGTAATCAAGGGTGTCCAGGTCTCCTCCCCAGCCTGACCAACTGGTATCCACCATGGGAATTTCTTAAACAACGGGAAGGGAGAACTCCCTCGCTATAGAGCTGGACCCCTGAGCCTTAGCGATAGACAAATCACCTGTCCAAAGACTCAATCAACCTGTCCCCTGAAGAACAAAGACCTTTAAAGGCCTGGGGGAAAATTAGGCCAAAGGAATTGTATCACATGAGGCTACCCTTAGTTTTAGGCCTCTCATACAATAGGGTAGAGCAAGATGGCTCCTGGTCCAGAGAGCCTGAATATTAGACCAGAGTGTGTTAAGTTAACAATAATAAAAAATCTCTGAAGGTTCTGGACCCATCAAAATTACTGGAATATCTGGAGAATCATGTCAGGTTACTCGATAGAGCCTGCACCAGGAAGGCACTAAGGCTAGTACTGGGTCTAGCATCCTAGTATATGAGGTGATTATGGGAGGACAAGGGGCAGGACCCCAGAATAGTAGAGCATGGGCCCTATAGCAAGGCTCAGAAATTGATGAAGGGATGAGAACATTTATTATCTTTGTTACCCCCAAAAGCCAGAAATTCTCCCAGGTGAAGGGAGGCAATGGAAATGTTTTATATTTCTATGGAAAACATGCATCTAAACCCAGCCCCTTAGAGTTTCAGGATGTAGAATGGTAATGCTCACCATAGGCTGTAGAATAATTAACTTTTTGCAACCAGAACTGGGGTAAAATACCTTGACCCAGAAACTTTCAGAGGATCTGCAGAGGCCACAGTGGAGAAAATATGCTTCCTAATAATTAGAGGGAGAGAAAGACCTTGCAAATTGTACTTTAGGCTCCTTCCCCTGGGAAGGACAGGCTTTCAACCTCAGCAGCATCTCTGATGCTGTTGCCATAGGCTGTCTCAAAGAGACCTGGAAAGCCATGAAGGCTACTTCCTTTGACCAGGGAAATGCTGTAGCAAGTTCCTTACCTAGAGCTCTTTGGGACCTTTGGTTCTGCTTCCCTCATAGTAAACTTGCCTGTTGCAAAGAAAAATCGTCTAGAAGGGGTGAAGCCTCAGGCTGAATATAAAGTACCAGCTAATCCATTCTACAAAAGCTAGCTCGCTCTCCACTGTGGTAAGCTTTATGCAGTTGAAGCAACAGTTTGGTAATGCAGCTTGACTTATTTACCACTTTAAGGTGGACTTGACACACTCTTCACACAGGGATCACAACAATTCTTTGTGGCTATGAATAGTGGGCAGAAGAGCTTCTGTCTACCTCTTTAACCGCTTGTGGACAGCCTACTGCAGGTTTACTGTGGCAGATCGGCCCTGCTGTACTGGATCAAATGCATGTATGTGATCCAGCACTTCCGGGTAGGGTGCGTGCACGCACGCCAGGCTGCCTCAGCAATGCTGCCATTCGCTGCAGCACAAGCCGATCAGCAGGTCCAGGCCAATGATTTATGGGCAGAACCCACCCATCAGCTGAGCGAATGACAGAAGAGAGCCCAGTGTAGGTAAACAATGCAAAAGCAGGGAGTAAAAACTGACACATTGCTTAGTAAAGCACACACAGTAAACAATGTTAGGCCCACATTTGACCCCTTGACCACCCCAGATGTTAACTCCTTCCCAGCCAGTGTCATTAGTACAGTGACAGTGCATATTATTAGCACTGATCGCTATATTAGTGCCACAGGTGATGACAATGGCAGTAAGTCAGTTCCCCCTAGCATCAGTTAGTGTCAGATTGCCCGCTGCACTATCACAGGCCCTTTATAAGTCACTGATCACCACCATTAGTAATTAAAAAAAATAAATACATAAGAATTCCAATATTATTATTATTATTATTATACAAGATTTATATAGCGCCGACAGTTTGCGCAGCGCTTTACAATATTAGGGCAGACAGTACAAATTACAATACAATTCAAAACAGGAGACGGGATTATAACATTTCGCGACGCGTTTGACAGCCGCGATATATTTAGAACATATTATTATTATTATTATTATAACCTTAAGAATACATAAATAAAAAAAATTAATGATTACCACCACTAGTCACTGAATATTTCCCGGACACTATCACGTCGCCCGTTAGACTGTGATTGACTACGATCCCCCTTGACTGAATGACGGTAACAGTAGTGGACACCGTGATTATATCGCTAGTCACGATTATTATACGTGACAGTGACATGATTACTGTGACCGACCCTTCCTCAATTGTAGACCCCACCAGTTCCCCAGTTTACACCCGGATTGTAACAAAT
>BLSH010291950.1:885456-900622 GCA_018402905.1 Glandirana rugosa | reverse complement strand
ATTGGCACCATAGCTTGTAGACTCTATAACTTTCACAAGGACCAAATAATATACACTTATTTGGGTTATTTTTACCAAAGATAGGTAGCAGTATAAATTTTGGCCAAAATTTACAAAGAAAAATTACTAATTTGCAAAATTTTATGACCGAAACAAAGAAAAAGGCATTTTTTTCAAAAAAATGTCAATCTTTTTTTATTTATAGCACAAAAAATAAACCCCCTCCTAGTGATTAAATACCACCAAAAGAAAGCTCTATTTGTGTGAAAAAAAGGACGCAAATTTCATATGGGTACTGTGTTGCATGACTGAGTAATTGTCATTCAAAGTGTGATAGCGCTGAAAGCTGAAAAATGGCCTGGACAGGAAGGGGGTTTTCGTGCCAGGTACTGTTGTGGTTAAAGGCAGTCCTGACATACTCTTCAGGCCATAGTGCTGGGGTTTGCAGTCTTGAAAAGATTTTCTATACCTTGGACTGAATTTCCGGGGCTTGTCTCACAGTATATTCCTGCCAGTAGGACAGACTGGGCTCTTTAGCTCAGAGAAAGGCTTATTAGTGCCTTAATGCACTCTCTTAGTAGCAAAATACTATCTGGCTATCTGATGATCCTTACCTATAGGAACCTTGTGGATCTTTGTTATGCAGTGAGCTCATTGGGCAGGACAGCTACAATACTGACATTTAGTCAAGTATAATAATGCAGCAGCATAGAGATATGAATAAGGACATGTCTATATGATGGATACAGTTAATTGTGCTTAATGCAGTGTTTTCAGCTATGGGAATGCTGGCATGCAATCCTAGCCTGTGGATGCCCTATCTGTAAGCCACTGGCTCTTTTAACAATTTTCTTTTACTCTTCTGCCTGCCTCCAACTCTTGGAAATCATCCCAATTTGCCTGTTTCCAAAATGGCTTTCAGAAAGTTTTGTCCTTCTCTAAGATGGCCACTGGTCCAGTTCTTGCCTAAGCTCAAGAATGCACACTTTAATACAGTGCAGCTGTCACCCATCCAAGAGGAGATGTAACACACAACTTATGAAGGCATACGCAGATAAATTCCAAAAAAGTATAAAACATACTTGTCTTGGAAATGTGGTGTCACAGTTCCATGGATCAACTCACTTCTTGGGAGGCAGGCTCCAAACAAGGAAAGCATTTCTAAGGAAAATAGCCCTGGCTATATTGCTGTATGTGGGGCTACTTAGCACCCAGTTTTTCAACCCAGAAGATCTTCAGAAGGTGCTCCCTGCCTTATCAGAGCCTTTAGCATCCCAAGGTAAGAGACTGTGTTGGCAGGGAGGCTGAACCTATGTGAAAAACCACCAAAAGTGTCAGGTAAGGGTTTCTTTTCTTCACATGGCTGTGAGTTCCATGAGTACAATAAAGGCAATGGGTTATTGTGTGTGCGTCAACTCTTTATAGCTTTGCACCGCTCCTGTGGGCGTAAGTAGGTGGAGCTACTACCGCATGTATGCTGCCAGGTTGGCGCCAGGAAACTAATCTTTACTCATTTTCATACTGCTGTTGGAGAGTTTACCTCACTTCTCTTCTGATAAAACATTGTCATCAGGGCAAGAAAACTCTCTAATGAAGTCCCAGAAATCAAGAAGTTAAAACCTAACAGGGGTTTCAACTATTCCTTATCTAAAAATAAGAAAAAAAAGTTTTGGTTGGGAATACACTTTAACCACAAAGCACAAATCTCTCTGGCACTTATTTTATGAATAGTAAATTCTTAGAATAGAGTGATAGGAAAAGGGGGAAGCAGTTTCTATCCCCCTTTTCCTCACCTGAGTCAGGTGATTCTGTTAGGGGTCAGATGACTTCTGAAAGGGTCATGTGACTTTCTTATAGAAAGCTCTGAAACCCCAGTTTAGGGGTATTTAAAGGGGGTTCCGTCACAGCTTGGGCTCAGTCCACTCAGAAGACAGAGCTGTGGTGCTCTAGGAACTGTCTCCACTGTGCAAAGATGGCCAGAAGATGAGCCGGCTGTGGCACCTGATCTTGAGGGTGGGCGAGGAAGGCAGCGAAGATTGGGTCCAGATGTGCCTGGACTTACCCCAGAAGACGTGTCAAGAGGCTCCAGTGGGAGCTGCACCAGCCGTGGCCACCTCCGGAAAGCCAGTGGCTGAAGAAGGGGAGCTGGAGGAAGAAGAGGCCGCATGAGAAGATATGGTAAAAAAAGTGGGTATATACTGCCCTAGTGAAAATGAAATAACAATAGTATTTAATCTCCCATAACAACACTCCCAGTGAGATATGCACAAAAAACAAAAATGAAGAAAAATAATGTTGCGCTAGACAGCTGAGAAAATATCAGTAAGCAAGTGTAAGTGATAAAGTGTATAAAATTAATGCTAAATGAAACACTCCACAGCATATATGATGCTGTCATTACAAAGGTTGTAAACATAAGTATAAAACAGTGTAACTTAAACACCTAACACCAATATTGAAAAAATAAATAATGAAAAACAGGACTAAATCAATAAATGTCCAAAAAATTGTTAATTGCATAATGTGCATCCAGTAATGATGTAATCCAAGTGATATCCGTCAGAATCATTAATTATTGACACCACACATGTGCAGCAAAATTCTGTGACAAATCCACCACCAATTAGGGTGTGCGCTTACTCCACGGAGTTGACTCCCTATTACGGGGGTCAAACACAGCAGATATATAAAATCCCTCTGGGTTCAATCATCCTTGGCCAGGCAAGAAAAACGATCCTTACACTTCTGTTAAGACCTCTCCAAATTCCACATCACAGGTTAAAGCCAAAGCCCAAGGGTGAAAAAATCATCATAGCATGAATCCATATAATACAGGGGTATATTTATTAAATGTTGCACTTTTTCTTCATGCATGGGAAGATATACCGTCCTGGAAGATGAAGAGGAGGAGCCGCGGGAGGAGCTTCCATGAAGGCAGCATCATCTCTGGCCTGACGCGTGGACTGGTCAAGAGGAGGTGCATTCCACGCCAAAGATACTCCCCTTCCATGCATCATTCAGCATCAGCCAGAAGCGCTGTGGGTTTGTCAACGCGCAGACGCCAGAAGATCGGAGGATCGGCAGGAGGCGTGGCAGAGGGCAGAACTGCATCACGGAGGCCAATTAGAAGACAGCCAGCAGGAGAGTCGTTGGGGCAACAGAGGATGACAGTGGATGTCAGAATCAGTATGCTGGCAACCATAGGCCCTCAGAATCTGGATGGCAATTGGAATGGAACTTCATTCCAGTCCTTGCTCCCCCTGCACAGCCTATGGGTCCTTTATCACAGCAACCTATTGCTGGTGAGTTACCTTCCTTACCTGTACTGGCCAGTATTTCTGATTTATTTGGAAGATTAGTGAAAGATTTACAAGCTGCCAATAGCCAAACTAATGCTCCAGTCTCTGTTGGGTTGCCTATTGCTGTGTCAGCTGCTGATGTTTGGGCGCCATATAGTAACCTCTCTGGTAATGGCGTTCAAAGTTCTCAGAATATTCATGAGCCATTTGTTATATATGGCCTGCTCTGCCCCTGTGGTCTCCTGTATGTAGGGCGTACCACGTGCCCTTTAAGAGTTAGAATGAACAAGCATAGGAGCAGCATCTCCACCCTCAAGGATAATTATTCCGTCCCTCGCCATTTTACAGAAAAACACGAGGGTAGCCTAACGGGTCTAAAAGTATTCGGAATTGAAGCTATGAGTAATCACATGGATGACGGAAGTAAATATTGCAGACTATGCAACCGAGAGGCGTTTTGGATCTTTTCACTTGACTCCATCAACCCCAAAGGCCTAAATGAGGAAATTGAGTTACATTCCGTCCTATAATGGCCCGACTATATGCTCTGTTTTTTGCACTCCAATACTGCACCCCCTGGGGCTGAGTGCCCTCTGGTTTGCCCCCGGTCCTCCTTCTGGGTCAGGGCAAGTGGTTCCACCTGCTGTATGGTCCCCCCCCCTCTTTTTCTCCTGATGGGTCTCTTTATGAGACACCCCAGTTGTATACCATTGGTCTGGTTCCTTGGGCTATTTTTCATATGCTAATTGTTAGTTCCCACCATCCATTGGATTAGGCGGCCTGACCTTGTCTGGACCCGCACTCCCTTATTGCGGCTATCCTGGCATTGGCATACTATATTAAAGTAAAAAATCGCACCCACTGTCACAGCACCCACCTTCACTATGTTGATAACAATATTGGTGTGAGTGCTGGTGTGAATTCATGGATTTATATTAATATTAATATTAATGTTGATATCAGAATCAACATTAATGTTGAAATTGTTATCAAATATACCTCTTGGGGTCTATTTAGTAAGCCTATGCATACACTGGTTTTAACTCTGAGGCTTGTTGCTATCACGATTTGTTTACTGTTACTATTATTAGCATTATTATCATTATTTTTAGTACTTTTTTAGTAGTATTATTATTATTATTATTATATATAATCTTTTATGACTACTATTACTACTATTGTTTGGGTATGGCTATGCGGGCTGAATTGCTCCTATGCCTTGGACTATTGATATTGATATCCCATCATGTATAGCCTTGTTACTACTGTTGTTTAGGTATAGCTATGCGGGCTGAACTGCTCCTATGCCTTAGACTATCATGTATAGTCTGCTATTTTTCCTGATCATTTCAGGTAGATGTTTCATCTGTTTGTTACTGCTCAGCTGTCCCTCCCCATGTGTGTGTGTGTGCCGCTCGGCTTCCCTAGTGTCAGCAAAGGGTTGACACGACCAGGCAGCCGGCGGCACTCAGCATGAGTTGCTGAGCAACAGCTATAGTTCTGATTGGCTGCACTTTGGGTAGTGGCGTGGCCCGCCCTGCCGCAGTACTTCCCTCCCCCCCGTCGGCGGTACGTCAGTCCGCTACTACTGGCTATGGGTGACCCGGATAGGATGTCCCTGAGCGAGTCTCTAGGTCCTGTTCCAGGTCACTGAGCTGGCTTGCGTTCCACATATGTGTGAGCGCCAGCTCCTCTCCTCCCCCTCTCTCCACATCCACTGCAAGGCTATACGAGCCGAATGAGAGGCAATCTCGCCGGCGCGAGATTAAAGAGGTACACCACCTACAAATTTATGAAGTAATCCCCCGGCGAGGTTAGTGAGGTACGCCACCAACAATTTTATTAATGATTTACTAATGATTTTATGAATAATTTTATGAATGATTCTCCCTGCTCACCATTTCAACAAATACCCGCTGGCGGATCTGTGTTCTACAATAGGGTCCACAGGCTCTAGTATACCCTGGATGCCTGCTGGTGCAGGTGACAGGCGGCGCATTCACGTACAGATGGGCAATTGCGTCTTTATAAGCACCTACTCACTGTGTATCAATTCCTCAGTTGTGCAAATTTATGGATATCTTTATATGCATATACTTCTAGTATTTATCTGTCATTGTAACATCATTTCTAACATCATATATTTTACTAAGAGCAATATACCCAACTGGGAGTGGCCAGTAATACAGGAGGGGGCAACATACTGCTGTAAGAGGCTCCTCCTTTCCCCTGCCCTATTGAGGTTTTCCCTTGCTGACCCCTCCCCGACCCCGCCCCTCCTTGAGGGGAGCGTCCTGAGCCACTCACACTTGGGTATTTAAGAGGGACAGCTCAGTTGACTGCTAGGCTCTGAAGAAGAGGGTTCGCCCTGGAAGCGCGTTAGCCTTGCGAATGGGACCATCTGGATCCTCCATAGCTGTGGTGGTGATAGACTAATGTCACTGTATATTACTTACATGCCTTTGACACTGCTCCACTTGTGAGTATATTTTATGCTGGATTTTATCTTTTAATAAATGGTTTTATGGTATTGCACAAGGTCGGTGCGCCCCTCTCTCTTTTGTATTTGTCCCCTTAGCACATGCAGACAACATGGCCTTCTACTTGTCTAGAATTTTTAGGTATGACAATTGATACGGTTCAGCTAGAATTTAGGTTAACTGAAGTAAAAATTGAAAAGCTAAGAATGACGTTGTTGGTGATCATCCGCAAGAAGAAGGTATGTTTAAAAGAGATTCAATCACTCCTGGGCCTCTTAACTTTTGCAACTAGAGTGCTGCCAGTAGGTAAAGTTTTTTTCAAGATTGTATTCAACAACTTCGGGTTTAAAGTCTCCCTCATCTCATGTTAGGATCACGCATGATATGAGGGAGGATGTGTTAGTATGGCTACAATTTATTACACATTTCAATGGGAAAGCAGTATGGCAAGAAGATTTTATTTTAGATAAAGAATTTTTCCTCTTCACCGACTCAGCCAGTTCATTTGGGTTCGCTGCAATTTGGCACACTCATTGGTGTGCAGGTTTTTGGAGTCCCAGCTGGCGTAAAAAAGGATATTTGTGCAATATAGTGCTGCTTGAGCTTTTCCTATTATTGTGGCCTTATAGATTTGGGGCCACAATTTTATGAATAAGCATATTTTAGTACGAACTGACAATAAGGGTGTGCTTTATGCCATTAATTTCTTGACATCTAAGCCTTCTGCCAGTAATTATCCTGTTATGCTATATGATTTTTAAGTGTTTAAGTTTGAATATTTTGGTGAAAGCTACTCATGTAGCAGGTAAGGACAATGACATGGCAGATTGTCTATCTCGCTTGCAGATGAGTTGTATTTGTCAACTGTTTCCAGATGCAGACCAGGTGGGAATTTCTTGTCCACCACATCTATGGGATCTTCTTTAGTATTAATAACTGACAGTATTAGAAATCCTTTGGCTCCTACCACTTGGGCTGGTTACCAATCAACTTGGTTATTGTAGCTTTCTTTTTGCAACAACCCAGTGGCTCATTTTCTGAGGGTTTTGTGTTATTGTTCTTGAATTTTCTATTTAGCAAACATTATTCTTGGAGTCTGGAGTGTAATTTTTTCTAAAATTTAATAAATTACCATCTTGTTTAACATTTCTCTCTGTTAAGCAAGTGTTAAAAGGATACAAGAGGAATACTTTTCAATCTGATCAGTGTAAACCTATAATTTCTGATATTCTTATTAAACTCTGCATGATAACCAGTCAAGTGTGTTTTTTCTGATTTTGAAAAATCTCTGTTTAAAGCTGTTTTTTCGGTTACATTTTTTTTTGCTGCACTCAGTGTTTTTGAATTGGTTCCTGTGATAATTTAGGTAGGTCAGGTTTACATTTTTCTGACATGATAGTTTACAAAAATATGGTTAGTATTTTTATTGGTCATTCAAAAACAGACCAATTAGGTAAAGGAAGATGGAGCCATTTAAATGCTTCTAGTGGCTCACCCATTTGCCCCCTTCACTTTTTGAAAGAATATTTATGGATCAGACCCACATTTGACTCTTGGTTTTTTGTTCATGAATCTGGGAAACCCCTTACAAAATATCAATTTGTTAGTGTTTTTAAGAAATGTTTAAAACTTTTGGACTTGCATCAATCTAACCTCACATAACATTCATTCCGCATTGGGGCAGGCACAGAAGCATCTAAATTGGGTTTGGATAGTAACATCAAGAAGAAAGTGAGTAGGTGGGTATCTGACAGCTATCTTTTATATATTCATCCTAATTCTTCTGTTTAACTAATTTCAGGTAATGTGCGCATAATTTGGATAATCAACTATTCTTTCATCTTTTGGGCCCAACAAAGAGCAAGAAGAAGGGTATATTCAGAGAATCTTGGCTTAAATCCACTGTATTTTAAAGTTTTCTATAGTGGTAGGATGGGGAGGGTGTGGTCCAACCTATTTTTTGAGTTAGGTAGGCTTCACCAGTACTTGCTCCCTGAAGATGTTTTAATTATACATCTGGGGGGCAATGCTATTGGACAGCTCATCTTCATTATTAGAAATTATTTACATTGTTTTCAGCTGTCTTCCCCCCCCCCCCCATCAATAGTTTCTTCTGAGGCCGTACCTAGATTAAGATGGCTTGAGACCCGTTCTATGTGACCACTGGAAAAAATTAGGAAACGGGTGAATAGGGCTGTTGAGAAATTGTTAAGAGTTCTAGTGATTTTGTCTTTTAGGCATGTTGAATTGGAAGGGGGTATTCCCGGCCTGTACAGGAGCGATGGGATACATTGGTCAAATATTGGGTTTGATAACACAAACTTTGCCACGGTGTGAGGTGTTGGTGACAGGTGGGTTTAAATCCCACCTGTCTGATGGAAACATTTTTAGTTATTAAAGTGTCCAGGTGACTAGGCTGTTTTCAGTGAAGTATATCTGTTTAAAATTTTATGAAAATATATTATCTTTGTTTGAAACCAATAATAAATGGCTGCAGCCTTATTCTTCCAACCCAATGTCTTTGTGTCATTTTTTCTGATATAAATTTTAAAGTTTTAAGAAATTCCTGCCTACTATCCCAGGACCCACAGTCTGTATTTTTATGTTAGAACACCCCCATTCACTGACCTCAAGAGATGGAAAATAGGACTTAAAGCAAAGCTAAACCCATTGATTTAACCGTTTCCCAAAACAGTTACATTCAAGGCATGCCGTGAATGATAACTGTCCCATTGCTTGTGCTTAACTTAACTTTCAACTTATCAAATGGCTGTTGTCATAACTGATTAGAGTTGCAGCACCATGGCAACTGCAGATTAAACAGAGGCTAAGATCACAGCTTCCTTGGCTTTAAATAATAGGAGGATTTAGTTCCACTTTAAGTAATTTTGTAATTTTGGTTAACTCCACCTGCCTTCAATTTATCTGAACATTGTAATATGGGAATACAACATAAAATAATGTGCGTGGTAAATAAACATTTTAAAATCATAACACTTACCTATATTTGGTAAAGGTTCACTAATTTCCGATATTTTTGGTATGCCATTTATTGATGCCTTTATTTTATCCTGCTTCATTACTGCCTCCTCTTCCACACAGCTGGATTCTAAATTTAAAAAAAGTAGAGGATAAAGTTTCTAGCAGATTTACAAGGGATATTTTACATTATATGATACATTAATATCTAGCAGAAGGGGTTGAAAAAATGGTAAATTCATGCATTACTGTAGATGTTGTGGTAACAAATAAAAGCTATAGCTATAGCTATAGCCAACCAGAACAAAACACATGATTAGTTTGGCTGGATTGATGCCAAAATGGGAAATAAATTCCTTTCCTGTTTGAAAAGTAAAGGATTTTGGCCTCCTTAACTATAACCTATACCTTTTTTTTTTTTTTTTTTAGGACTGCTGCTGTCCAGTGGTACAAGTGAGTTTAAAATTGAACCCACTGCCCTCAGGACAGTCTTATCTGACAATAACACCTTTTTCCGTGTGGCCTCAGAATCTTCTTTTTTCATGCTTCTTGCAGAAACACAGAACATTATTTTTAACATGGGTTCCCATGGAACACGTTCACATGAAAGCATTTTTGTGCCTCTGTGTTTTTGGAAAGGACAGGGACTTTTTAAAATGCAAAACAGTGCTTTTTTTGCTTTTTTGGTTCAATAGACTTCAATGCAGAAGCTGCAGAAAAGCATGCAGTGCGTTTTTACCTCAATTTTGCCGCACTTTGCATTTTTTAAATTTTGAAGCATACAAAACGCAAATCATGGCAAAAAAGCTGGAAAATTGGGGGTAATAGAAACACACAAAAAGTAAAGCAAAAAGCACCGCAGAAACATTGAAAAACTGACTGACTTGACTGCAGAGGTGTGAATGGAGCCCTAAGGTCAGATGAGAGTAAAATTGAATTATTTGGTCTCAACACCAAACGAGATGTCTGGCAGAAATCCAATAATGCTCACCACCCAAATAACACCATTTCTACAGTAAAGCATGGAGGTGGCAATATCCTGTTATGGGGGTGTTTCTCTGCAGCAGGGACTGGAGCATTTGTCAGGATAGAAGAAAAATGTATGGGGCAAAATACCTTCAAATTCTTGTAGAAAAAAAGCTGCCCTCTGCCAGAAAGTTGTCAGTGGGAGGAAGGTTTACCTTCCAACATGACAATGACCCAAAGCACACATGCCCTTGCATGGCTTAGTCAGAGCCCAGACTTAAACCCCATTGAAAATCTGTGGAATGATTTGAAGACTGCAGTCTACAAACAGTCACCATCACATTTAACTGAACTTGAGCAGTTCTGCAAAGAAGAATGTGCAAATATTGCAAAGTTTAGAGGTGCAAAGTTAGTGGAGACTTATCCCAACAGACTAAAGGCTGTATTTACAGCAAAATGTGGTCAAACAAAATACTGACATAAGGGTATGATCCTTTTTCCAACTCAGTGATTCTGTTTTGGAATACCTTTTTAATTTTTCTGACATGTTGGTGATATATCTTTCACTTGGATGTTATAAGTTGCGCTAGTAAATACAGCTGGACAATACAAAATATGTGTCTGTCTTCATTTCAGGCTGCAAAGCAACAAAATGTGATTATTTTAAATGGGGGATGATTCTTTTCTATACCCACTGTACCTGTAAGGAATACCGAATGCAGTTATCTAGCAAAGATGACCAGATCAGACCTTTAGAAATCAGGAACCAGGCTGAATAAGGTTAAATTAAGTTTAAATGATCACCTTAAGTTTAAAGTTCACCTTTGGGAACATGCTACAGGTTCCCCCCATGTTTAGGGTGGAACATATAACATATTCCCAACGCTGCAGCCGCTGCCCGCAACCCCCCTCTCTGTGACAGCAATACGGGAAGAAGTTTCTTGTAGTAGCGCCGCCCACATGGCCACATCATTCATTCACACATCACTGTGTGTGAATGAACTACAAGCCCCGACACTCTTGGCGGCTGTCGCTTTGTAGTTCTCAATGAACTTAAGGGAAGACAATACCCGCTCAAAGCCACGGCTTCACTCCACAGATGTGACCGCTTCCATAGGGTGCAGGCTCCGCCATGATACAGGAGATACTGAGAAAAGTTCTTCAGACAGCCGCACTCCAAAAATTGCCGTTTATTGGTAAAATCAAATGAAATACAAGCAGAGCATATTGGGGGACAAACCCCAGGTACAAATGCTGACGCGTTTCACGTCTATATCTGATGCTTAATCATAGCTAGCTTGATTTTTGGAGTGCGGCTGTCTGAAGAACTTTTCTCAGTATCGCCGTGGTAGTTAATTGATTTCTTCCGGTCAGTGTATCTGCTTGCCCGTACGGGATGTACGGCACACATATATACTGACAGATTTTAAGGACACCTGCAGGGCACCAGCGATCTTCTGATTACTGGTGCAATGCTTTACAGGCTCCAAAATAAAAAAAAAATATTGTGCATTTATCATTTTTTCTAAAAGGTGAACTTATCCTGTAATAAAGTGATATTAAAGGTTATTTTTAAAAAAAATAAAAACATGTTATACTTACCTCGGTGCTTCAGATCCCTCCCTCCTGCCTTGCTATGAGCTTGCTAAGGAGCTTGCTATGAGGGCACGCAATCACACACTGTCCATTCAAACACGCAGTGTGGCTCGGCCCCGCCCCCACTCTCTCCTACCGCTGATGTCTCAGCCAATGAGGAGGTAGAGACCCGGGAGAGCTGAGGCTTGTGTGCACTTCGATGGATCGAGCTGGGGCTCTGGTAAGTTTTTGGGGGGGGGGGGCTGGGGGTGCTGCTGCACACAGAAGGTTTTTTATCTTCATGCATACAATGCATGAAGGTACAAAAATTTGAGCCTTTACAACCACTTTAACATAAATATCACTCTTCCAATACCAACACCAGTTAACCATAAATAATGACGTAACAAAATAAATCTTAATATAAGTGCAGCAACCCAAAAGACAACCTAATCAACAAAAGAATGGAGGGCCCACATATAGGCAGGCCAAGACAGGAAACAAGGGAAGCAGAGCATGGTATGGAGTACTGGATGCAGGGAGCATGGTAGTGGGAGCAGGTCACAGGAACAAGGTACAGGAGCAGATACAGGAACAAGGCAGAGGATCAGGATCAGGCAGGGACATGGCTCACAGGAAGAACACTGAAGAACTGAACTTCAGTAAAGGGGGGATTATATACCTCCCAGCAGCCAGTGCATCCTTATTACTCAGATAAGCTGGCTTCTGGAATACACACGCTGGTGGCCACCAGTACTGTGCCCTTTGACTCTAGGGACAACAGTACCACCATCAGGTGACCCAGGACCCAGGTCCTGAAAATACCATAGTTTGTAGACCCTATAACATTTGCACAAGCCGATTAACTTGACCTCCGGAAGGTTTACCCCCCCTCCTGACCAGGCCATTTTTTGATACGGCACTGCATTACTTTAAGTGACAACTGTACTGCTGTAAGATGTACGGTATGCGTTTTTTCCCCCCAAAAATAGAGCTTTCTTTTGGTGGTATTTGATCGCCACTGCATTTTATATTTTGTTCACTTTAAACAAAGAACCACTGACAATTTTTTTTAAAAATTAACTATATTTTTTACTTTCTGTTATAATACTTATCCAGTAAAAAATTAAAAAAAAGAGTTTGGGCCAATATATAGTCTGCTACATGTTTTTGGTAAAAAAATCCCAATAAGCGTATATTTATTGGTTTGCGCAAAAGTTATAGCATCTACAAATTATGGTATATATACTGGAATTTGTATTTATGTATTTTTTTATACTAGTAACAGCAACGATCAGCGACCTACAGTGACTTATAGCGGACCTGCGATATTGTGGTGGATAAATAACTTACTGACACCTTTGACACTTTTTTGGGGACCATTGACACTAATACAGTGATCAGTGCTAAAAATATACACTGTCACTGTACTAATGACACTGGCTGGGAAGGGGTTGACATCAGAGGCAATCAAAGGGTAACTGTGTGCCTAGCCGGTGATTCAGTGTAGTGGGGGAGGCGTGGAAGGCATGAATAGGTGTTCCTGCTTTGCAGGAACACAGGATACATGCCTTTTGTACTAATAGAATGGCAATTTGCCTTGTTTAAATTCTGCCTTTGTACAGAACAAGCAACGAGTGCCAGCGGACGTTGGGTTTGCAGGACCTGATGATCAGCATCCGCTGTGTAAAATCCCGGAAGTGCAGAATCATGTATATATACGTGATCCTGAGTAGCGTGACCGCCTTGTAGCAGTAAATACATTTTGGTCTACATTTATAAAGAAATTTTATTTTTTTATTTTCTATTTTTTTATTGGCTATGTTTGATAATAGAAATTAGAAAATATTGGGTTTTTTTTTTCAAAATGTTTTAATTTATATCACAAAAAATAAAAAACACCCAGTGGTGATCAAACACCGCCAAAAGAAAACTTTGTGTGAAAATAATAAAAAGATGTCATTTGTGTATGGTGTTGCATGGCTGCACAATTGCCAGTTTAAGTAGCGCAGTGCTGAATAGCAAAAAATGCTTTGGTCATGAAGGGGGTAAAACATTCCAGAGCTCAAATGGTTAAATTATATACTTCTGATTTTCTGTTGATTTTGACCACATAAAAACGTAAAAGACAAGGCACAGTGTCTTTTTTCTAAATTTGTCTGCAATCAAAGATAATCAAACTTGTCTGTTTTTTCCAAGTAATGGCAAAAATATATGGTGTAGAAACAATATGTCAGGACACCAGGGGTCAGGTGACAGATGCGCACCTCTGGGGTGCGAATCACACCGTTGAAGTGCGAAACGCACTGCTAAGGTTGCGAAGCGCACCACTAAGGTTGTGGACCTATAGCTGACTGCTGCTAATGAGCTCCGGCTGGTACGGGAAGACGGGCCCCTGGAGCACTGACACTGAAACACAGGGAGCTAGTGCATCAGTTTCCCCAGGGCGTAGAGTCTAAGAGCCAGTAGGTATTTGCCAGAGCCTCTGGTGGTGAGGATGGATTTGGCTGCAACTAGATCCAGGTCGCTGCCCCCAAGGTCCCCTAGCTCACGCTTGACTGGCTACAGGTGGAAGAGAGGAAGCAGCAGCTCAGGAACAGCAAGGATAGTCAGTGGCCTAGCCAAAGGTCAGGGCCACAAGCAGACAGGGACAGACAGAAGAGCACACCAAGGTCGAGGTATCAAGCAGACAGGAGAAACAGAGAACAAGCCGAAGGTCAGGGTATCAAGCAAGCAGGTATAATCAGAACAAGCCAAAAGTCGGTAAACGGAATAGACTCAGAGCATACGACAGGAACAACCACACACAAAGCCAAACACACACAGATACTCATAAATAGTGTTTCCTTCATTGGAGACTGGGGTGGAGTTCACTGAGCGGAGATTACTTAGCCCACTGGTGATGATGTGCACGGCCTCTAGGCTGACACAACCAAGAGGTTAGCAAACAGACAGGACATGAATGTTACTATGGGTTCATGACACAATAGTGTATGTATTAGATTTTATTTGCAAAGCTTTTCACACTATGATAACAAAGGCCCTTTCCTTGGAAGTATATAGAAATATCCCAAAAATTGTATCATTTTGAATAGAAAATAGATTGAAGTAATAAAAGTACCTAACGCAGTGTTTCTCAACGGGAGTTCTGCAAGAGGTCCCCAGGGGTTCCACCACGATCTGCCGTTTTATCACATGCAGATATAGGGAGGATGGAATCCCTGCATAGCTGACAGGCTACAGTGAAGAGATCACTGACATCACTGTCCCGTGCCAATCACAGCCGTCCCTCCCCTCCATCCCAGGTCCCTGTGTGTGACATCACAAGACAAGAGAGGAGCGAGGGTGGGAATCGGGCATTCCAATGGCATTCCGATCATTCCAGGCATTGCAGCGGTATTTTGGGAATTCCAGCAGCTTCCCTGAAATACTCTGCATGAGAAAAATTACTAAAGATGCCAGTATTGCGCCCACCAGTTTCCTCCAGGCCCCCCTATGCTGTTCCCTACTGGCCCTGTATTCTATTTCCTCCTGGCCCCCCTGAACTATACTGTTCCCTCTAAGGGTGGGAGCGAGGAGAGAACAGAACACTACAGTGTGTGTCCCTGGACCCTACCTCCCCTCCCTGCCGACACTAACCGTGCCCTGTCACTACAGTCACTAGAGAAGTGACATCGGACAGTCGATACGTCCCTAAGGTAGGAGGGATATAGACGTACACTATTTTGCCGTCTAGCACCACCTTGGGGACCCCTGGAGAACGTCTTGAGGGCAACTCTTTGTGACGCAATCCATGAAAATAATGAAGTTAGATAAAAGATAAGTTTTACTATGTTAAAAACCCTATAAAGATATATGAAGGTTCCT
>BLSH010291950.1:843739-856596 GCA_018402905.1 Glandirana rugosa | reverse complement strand
ACTCTGGTGAAGTCTTCTCTTGATTGATGACTTTGACACACATACACCTTACCTCCTGGAGAGTATTCTTGATCTGGCCAACTGTTGTGAAGGATGTTTTCTTCACCAGCGAAAGAATTCTTCGGTCATCCACCACAGTTGTTTTCCGTGGTCTTCCTGGTCTTTTGGTGTTGCTGAGCTCACCGGTGTGTTCTTTCTTTTTAAGGATGTTCCAAACAGTTGATTTGGTCACTTCTAATGTTTTTGCTATCTCTCTGATGGGTTTGTTTTGTTTTTTCAGCCTAATGATGGCTTGCTTCACTGATAGTGACAGCTCTTTGGATCTCATATTGAGAGTTGACAGCAACAGATTCCAAATGCAAATAGCACACTTGAAATTAACTCTGGACCTTTTATCTGCTCCTTGTAAATGGGATAATGAGGGAATAACACACATCTGGCCATGGAACAGCTGAGCAGCCAATTGTCCCATTACTTTTGGTCCCTTAAAAAGTGGGAGGCACATATACAAACTGTTGTAATTCCTACACCGTTCACCTGATTTGGATGTAAATATCCTCAAATTAAAGCTGAAAGCCTGCCGTTAAAGCACATCTTGTTCATTTCATTTCAAATCCATTGTGGTGGTGTATAGAGCCAAAAAGATTAGAATTGTGTTGATGTCACAATATTTATGGACCTGACTGTAGGTGGATCTTCCACACACTAAATGAATTGCTGGGAGTTGAAGCCTGGACCGACTGAGGGAAATGGGTCATAGGAGTGCAGAACAGACTGCACTCCTATGATCCATAGTAGAAGTATAGCCAAACATGCTTTGGCTATACTTCTCATTTAAACATGTGTTACTTCAACACTTGCACATTACATTAATTGTACTGTACAGTAGTTTACTTGCAGGGGCAACCCAGTGCACCAACCCAACACACCTACAAGCACATGCATTGCAGCACATCATGATACATGGCAGTGTTGCCAACCATCAGTATTTTTACTGGCAGCCAGGAAAAAATGGGCACTTTTCTCCTGCAGTAAATGCCAGTGACAGGAAAAGGTTACCATTTAAGAAATGACTGTGACACTTGGCTTGGAACTGCACATGTGGCGGAGACCATCCAAGTGCCTGCAACAGTGTTGTCAGGGGCAGGTCTGGTGGAGGAGGTGCCTGAGCGTGTCATGTGATGTCATGGTACAAGGGAGCCGAGCTGAGCATGTGTGGGTCTGCGGGACGGGAGCAAGGCAAATCGGGAGCAGGAACGGAGTGGACTGTAGGGAACACCTGGCATGGCGAAAGGCTGTCACTGTGACTCAAGAGGTGATGTGTTGTGTCGGTGAGGTGTCACTATAATTTGTGCTGCTGCACACTGCAGTCAGTGTCACCGTGGGAGTCAATTTCATGTGTGTGTGCCTGCCCATTCTAATTTCTTTCCCTTGTGAGTACTCTCCCTGAGCTACTTACTTACTGTATCGAAAATAAAACAAGAAACATGTTTTTGCCTTAATATCTACATAAAATCACTTTGCTAATAGCATTTTGTACTTGTTTGTTGCCTAAATGCTGAAATTTGCACTGAAAACTGTAACTTTGATGGAAATTACAGTAAAAACTTGGCTGTGCCAGTAAATTTTGGGTGTCATGTCAGTAATATTCAATTTGGTTGATTGACAACACTGATGCATGGTAACATACTATGTGCATCCTGGTACACTGTGCCAAAACAAATACTCTATGTGCATTCTTTTGTCTGTTCTGATGGGTTGGCAGCCCATTCTTTTGAATTGGCTACCTTAACACAATGCATGTTAACTTGCAACATATCACAGCAGAACAGCAAAGCATAATTGACACCTCAAATTCTTGACTTCCAACAGGAGCTTCCTACATTCTATTCAACCCTTCTATCCGTAAGTGAAACCTGCCTATTATAACCTACTGGGTATTATTTGGAGTGTGATCTTCAGTCATCCATTTAATCTGATCAGTCCATTTTAGATGAGCAACACATATAATAGCTTGTAGTCTGGCATACTTGTATCAGTGTAATGTGTCTCTGTTATAGCTGGTTCCTTATTTAGTTGAAATCTCCTTCCTCTGATCCCCTTCTCCCTCCACCACCTTAATTTTCCAGTGCAGCAGGGGTTACAGTTACAGCCATGGGACCTGTCATATTCACTCATCAAGAGTGCCAACTATGCCATTGTTCATTGAATTTCTTAACTTTGGAGTTATTAGTCAGTAAATTGTAGCTAGTACATAGAAGCTTGTAGAGTGATTGAGTACATCTGATTGACTATTCTCTGATCTGGTGTTCTCCAGATGTTCCTATGGTTTTTTAAGGAACCATGTTCCACCAATCACTGTGAAAAGCAAGTACCAAGGAGAGAACAATTATCTTTTGTCTCTTTGTATACTTTCTTTCCCACCATTTGACTCATATAGACTTTCAAACTGAGTTCTAAGATTCCCTGTAATTATTATGCCTTTTTAGCACGCTATAGAAAAGTTAATTTTCCTTTGGTGGCTTATCTTCAGTTGACGTATGTACATTAATGATACTAATTTTATAAAGTGTTCTTCTTATTCTGGTTTTAACATATCCTTGAAGAAACCAGGACAAATCTGATGTCTTACTCTTTTATGAGTCACTCCCTCACTTTTCTCATCAAACCCTTTCTTTCTATTCTTTTGCTTCTCCTTCCTTAATAATGCATTTGCTGCCTGTTGCAAAATACCCCCAATCACCATGTCATTAGCAAAAGCAAGTACCTCTTTTGTCTCCTTATATATACTTTCTTTCCCAACATTTTGATAATATAGATTTCCAACCTGGGCATTGAGATCCCCTATTATTATTTTACAGTCTCGCCTTTTCTCCAGCATGCTATATTCTATACTGATATTTTATTAGTTCCTTTTCCTCATAGTGCTTTTTTTAAGGTGGAGTATGTACATTAATCATACTAATCCCTTACATAGTTTTGTAGTTATAAGGTTGAAAAAAAGGTCCATCTAGTTTAATCTATGTATGTGTGTGTCTGTGCTATTTATATTCTCTAACAATTCCCATAGCCCTCTATATATTCTGCTTTATGAAGAAGATATCTAAAAGTTTTTGAAGTTGTCAACACTCTCAGCTAGTTTCACTTCCTATGGGAGGGAGTTCAACATTCCTACTGCTCTAACAGTAAGGCCTCATACACATGGGCGTATCTAAAAAAATAAACAAAACGTCGGGTCCGACGTCAAGGAAAAAAAGTCGACGTTTTTCGGCGTTATGCATTGGCGTTTTTGAGCGTTAGTGAGCGTCGGCGTCAATAGGCGTTTTTTAAAAAAAATCACCCCTCTGCTATTTTTCAACCTAAAAACGTTGGCGTCAAAAAAACGCCGGAAAACGCCGGTACAATATTAGGTGGCGTCTGTTGGCGTTTGTTGGCGTTTTGTGGCGTCGGCGTCAAAAAACGTCAAAACGTTACAGCCCCAGAATGCGATGGCCATGGGTTCTACTTTCTGCTCACTAACACCGACGCCACCTAAAGCTCAAAAACGCCGATGTTTTTATGGGGCCATTGACTAACATGGAGAGCTGCAAAAAACGCCAGAAAACGCCGGCGTCAAAAAACGTCCGTGTGTATGAGGCCTAAAGAACATGAATGTATGTTCTTACATGTATGTTAAGAGTGATTTGATAGTGAATAGGAGGAATCGTATTTCTGGTGGGACAGGGGAGGAGGCGGAGCCCTTGTGGCTGAAGCTTCAAGGGGAAAAAACAAATGGAAAATGAATCGTGGGTATATGCTACAGGTCCCCTAACCTGAAGGATGAAGAGGAGACCGATCTCCTCTCACAGATAGAAATGGAGGCAAGGCAGGGAAATGTTATTATCATGGGGGACTTTAATTATTCAAATACTGACTGGACAGGCGGCACTAATGGAAAGTCATCTAAGGCTTGTCATTTCTTGCAGGACAATTTTATATGTCAGTTGGTGAATGCCCCAACTAAAAATAAGGCTCTACTTGACTGACTAATTACAAACAACACAGAACTTTTTACAGACATGAAGGTAAGAGTAACTTAGGAAACCGCGATCACAGAGTAATTACGTTCACTGTAAACCAAACTTTACCAAACTGCACTACATACTTCACAACATTAAATGGGAGGATATTCTAGACACAAAGACCACAAAGGGAAAGTGGGAGTGCTTTAAGAAAATATTAATTTATAACATCAGTTAGTGTATTCCAATGGGCAACAAATACAGAACAAACTACATTAGAGTGTAAAAAAGACATATTAAAAAGAAAAAAAACAGAGGGGTCACCGTCAGCATTCCACCACTACAAGAAAAATGTAAGAGTGCAATCAGGGCAGTGAAAATCGACCATGAGAAACACATAGCAGAGGCCAGTTAAAGGAATCCCAATATTTTTAAAAAATATATTATTAGTAAAAAGGTAAAGCCAGAGCATATTGGCCCTATAAAGGATAGTCAGGGGAAATGGCTTTGCAAGTGACAGCAAGAAGGCAACTGTTTTAAATAAATTCTTCTGCTGAGTTTTTACTAAGGAAAAAATGGGTATAATATATGTTGCTGGGTGCTTTGCTGGCTGTGTCAATCCCTTATTCTCCCCCCTCCATTGCCCTTCTGCTGAGATCTGTGTAAACAGCAGGATGTGTGTGCAGCAGCTGCCTCTCACTCTGAGTTTTTCTACTGTGCACTTTCAGATCAGTTTTGAGTGTGATCCCCTGCTCACTCCCTCTCCCCCCTGGCAAATAGAGATGGGCCGAACACCCCCTGTTCGGTTCTCAGCAGAACTGCCAAACAGGAAAATCAAAAGTGCCCATTTTGAAGGCTTATATGCAGGTAATTGGCCATAAAAGGGGTATGGGGGTCCAGGTACTGCCCTGTAGGACATGCATCAATACAATCATTAAAAAAAACAATCGTTTTTACAGGCGCGGTGATTTTAATATATAAATATATATAGTGCCTGGGGGCCCCCATAGTCTGCCTGGAAAGTGGCGCATCTGTAGCAAGACTAGAACATGCTGCAGCAAAAATTGCATTTCTAAAGAAAAAATGAGTCAAATCACATTTAAATTGACTCACGGTTGCAATTTCTGGCACTCTGCTATTTAGCGTTTTTTAAAAAAAGACGCGGGTCCCCCCCAGAATCCATACCAGACCCTTATCCGAGCCCGCAGCCTGGCAGGTCAGGAAAGGGAGCCCCCCCCACTCCTTAACCATACCAGGCCACATGCCCTCAACATGGGGGGGTGCTTTGGGGGGGCTCTGCCCCCCCACCTCAAAGCACCTTGTTCCCATGTTGATGCCCTGGGTTGTGGGGCAATTATTGGAATCTGGAAGCCCCCTTTAAAAAGGGGTCCCAGATCCCAGTGCCCCCATGTGAATGAGTATGAGGTACATAGTACCCCTACCCATTCAACAAAAAAATGTGCCAAAACGTAATAAAACCACAGATACAGTTTTTGACAATTGCTTTATTAAAAAATTAAAAAACAGTGTCCCCCGATTTAAATCCATCATCAATTGTGCCGCCCGCTGCTCGCTCCCCCTTTTCTGACCTGCCAGGCTGCATGCTTGGATAAGGACCTGGTATGGATTTTCGGGGGGACCCCATGTTGTCTGTATTTAATCTTGGCATGGGGTCCTCCTTAAAATCCATACCAGATCTGAAGGGTATTCAGCTGTGGGGAAGCCCATTGAAAGCTGATGACTCACCAGTTGTTAAGGGCGCCACGGTTGGCTTCACGGCCCCGCTCCTCTACAACCAGCTTTTACTGTGCCCCGATTAGGCAAAGCCTTGCCCAATCAGGGCACAGAATGCATTGTGCAGTGTGCGGTGCATTGCAGGACATTTGGCATGGTGAACACCCGCCGAGCTCTCTGCAAATTTGGGTGTTCCCAGAATGGAGCGAACAGGCAATGTTTGGTCCTAACTCATGCTCAGGCCTAACTGTTTGCCCAACTCTACTAGCAATCAGCGGAAGAACCAATTATGAAAGGCTGGAAGAGGATCATGGGACATGTGGTCCCTTTAGGAACACTGCCCACTGAAAGTAATGGGGCCTGAACTACAGCCCACACCAGACCCTGCAGAAGAAGGAGGGGAAAGATCTGCATTATCTCAGCCTGTAGAGGACACAGCTTCCTTTTGCCATAAGAGAGCCCAGAAAGTGTACACCACAGTCCAACATACACCATCACTGCTGCATATCAGCAGCCAGAGAGGGATCCAGAGTGCCGATAGCCAGAGTCACCTAGGTGCAGAGCAGAGAGTGGACAAATTGCTGTGTGTGACCAGATGGTAAACAGCAATATCACTGGGGCTGGTGAGCTGCTGCTGTGGGGGTTTACTATCTACTGCTAGAGAAAGAGGGCCCCTTTAGGAACTGACTAGACGTGAGTGATTTGTTTTGTTACAAATCAAAATTCAGATGAAATTTGCATGATTCAGAGATTCAGATGTATTGAGATCTCTGAATCACAATAGTAGCCAATTTCGATTAATCTGAAATAAATGTTAGCCAAAACAATGAATTCATTTATATTCATTTGTTTCATTTGGGTTTTTTGTTAATGTTTGAAGCATCCAAAATAACATAACGAATGACTGAAATTGATGCAGATCCATTTGTTTTTATTCTAGTGAGCGTAACATGAATATTTTTATAAGATTCTTTTTGTATTGGGGTTGAACTTGTCCGCAGATGTGACTGGGACTGTATCCATGTGCAACAACGGTATAACTGGGTCCCTACACTAGTCGGCTGAAGAGTTAGGACTAAAGACTGTCTCTTTACAGCTGCTACACAAAAACCTTCACCTATTGCATGTGCTAAGAGGTATTGTACCTCTCAGGGGACATTGCACTACAGTATATCCTAGCCATTTTCCTAGAGTGCACTCAAAATTGGCTATAGTACTACTATTTGCATTGCAGTTAAAGTGTCACTATACCTAAAACCATAAAAAACTATCAATAAATGCTGTATTACATGTTGTTCATACTCACTCAGCCACTATGAGATTAATTTCCTGTATTCTGCAAAAAACCTGGTTGATCCTACTGCTCTTTATCTCCACCTTCTGTCTATGTCCTCAGTACAGCTAGGGATTTTGCAGCTGTTGAGGCAACTCTGCACATTCTCAGTTTTCAGTGAGTTTCTATGCTGAGCATTTCCTCCCTATCACATCTGAGCAGCCTATGTGAAATAGTTTATCTTCTGATTGGTCTGGAGTTGTGAGCGGGGTGCCCCAGGGCTCTGTACTGGGACCAATTCTATTTAACTTGTACATAAAATATACAGAGGTTGGAATAAATAGTTCAATTTCAGTGTTTCCTGATGATACAAAGCTAAGCGGGGTAATAACTTCACAACAAGATGTAGCAACCTTACAGGAAGACCTCAATAAAATAAAGGGATGGGCAACTGCAAGGCAAATACAGTGAGACCCCTTTCACACTGAGGCGCTTTACAGGTGCTATTTAGCTAAAAATAGCGCCTGTAAAGCACCTTAAAAAATCCCTCTCCATCCATCCCAATGTGAAAGCCGGCCTGCTTTCACACTGGGGTGGTGCGTTTGCAGGATGTTACAAAAAGTCCTGCAAGCCGCATCTTTGGAGTGGTGCGGTGAGTGGTAATATACTGCTTCTCCACAGCCCCTGTCCATTGAAAACAATGGGGCAGTGCTTCAGAAGCGGCTGCACACCGCCTCGGAAGCGTGGAGCGATGGCACTTTTAACCCCGATTTAACCCATTGTGGGGGGGTTAAAGCGCAGTGCTCCCGCCACCGTAGCGCCGCTATAACAGCGGTATATCCCCGCTGAAACTAACGTCCCACTGACCCCAGTGTGAAAGTGCCCTTAGGGTTTAATATTGATAAATGTAAACTAATGCAATTGGGGACTAAAAATATGAATTCAAGTTACATCTTAGGGGGAGATCCACAGGGGGAATCTAGGATGGGAAAGGATCTGGGGGGCTCTTTACTGTTAGAGTGGGAAGGATGTAGGATTCCCTTCAACAATTGGTGGTGTCAGTCGGGAGCATTGATATTTTTAAAAAAACTCTTAATTGGGCATCGTAGGGAACACAATATACAGGCATATGGGAAATACATAAATATATACACACTCATACACCCACACCCACACAGGTTATGTAACCCCTACCTCAGTCTAAGTTCAAACCTCCTTTATTCTAACCTAAAATTGTGGTCATGTGTCCTCTGCAAGAACCTTGGAGTAAAAGGTTTATTATAGCTACTGTAGTTACCTTTGATAGATTTTTACATTATAATCATATTTACTCTTCTCCAGACTGAACACCTGTAATGTATGTAATTGTTGCTTGTTGCAGTCGTTAAACTCTTTCTAATTCAACATCTTCCTGAGGATTGGTGACCAAAACAAAATTGCAAATTCAAGAGGAGGACAAACCGGTGTTTTGTAAAGGGGTTGAATCTTGAATGTGTGTCATTTTTAAAGCAAGGAGAGTAATTTGCATGCTATTGCTAAGTCTGTGATCCACAAGTACCTCCATATCCTTATGCATTATTGATCCTCCAAGCAGAGCCTTAAAATTTATTTTGCTTGTGTATTTTTGGCACCTATGAATAACCTTACATTTTTCAATATTGATCTGTAACATCTGCCATGTAGCTCTCTAACTCCCTATTTTATCTAGGTCTTTAACATTGCTACATTCTGTGCCAAATTTTTTTTTCTGTATAATTGGTGTTGGTGTTATGCTGTATCTTTCACTTGGATGGTATAAGTTGCAGTATGTACAGTAAATACAGCTGGATAAAACAAAAACCGTGCCTGTCTTAATTTCAGGCTGCAAAGCAACAAAATGTGATTATTTTAAAGGGGGGGGGGTATTCTTTTCTATGCCCACTGTACTTATCTGCTCTGTGCAATGGTTTTGCACAGAGCAGCCCCAATCATTCTCTTCTGGTGTCCCCATGGGTGCTCCTGGCTCCTCCTGCCTTCAAGTACCCCCCCCAGCAAGCCATTTAGTAGGGGCGGTACTCGTGTGGGCTTGATTCTGAGCCACATTGTGTGTGCCTATTGACACACACAGTGTGGCTCGGCCCCGCCCCCTGCTTCCTCATCACTGGATTTGATGAACAGGAGCAGGAGCCAATCTGCTCTTACAATATCCACTGAGAAGGGAAAGTGTGCTGGACCAAGATCGGGCTCATGCAAGTATTTAGGAGAGCCTCCATTCCCAGCCGATGCTTCTTATGGGGAAACGCATCGGGTGGAGCCAAATTCTGTGGTGTGACCATGCATCAGTCTGCAGGCGAGGACTGCAGCTGATTGCTTTTTTGTTTGCTTCTTATCATTTTTGTTACATGTAAGTGCAATAGTAACTTTTAATAAATGTATTACACCATGAATATTTTTCCTTTTTAATCCTTTATGCCTGGGAGAACCTATTGTAGATGTTCCGTCCTAATAACAAGGACACACGAAGCATAGCATTGCAAACTGGAGCTGTTTTCTTTTGAGGAAGGAGAACCCGCATTGGAGTCCTAGGAGTGGGATATCCTCATCGGTGCATATCTGTGCAAGCGAGTTAAATCTCAATAATTTGAGATTAAGCCCTGCATATTGCATATGGGAAGAAACACCTTGAAGCACCGTTTTTTAAGAATCACTTTTTGTCACCTATTCTAACACATTTAATGGGACCCTTTTTTTTTGCTATTTACTTTATTTTTTCTTTATGGACTTAATATGAACATTGATCTTTGATGATATTGAGTTTGATATAATATAGTCACAGGTTGCGCACGTATAATTTTTCTGTTAGTATTTAAGAGACAGCGGGGAGCTATACCTAAAAGGTTTTTTTAACTTAATGCAGAGGATGCATTAAGGTAAGACCCCTTTCACACTGAGGCACTTTACAGGTGCTATTTAGCTAAAAATAGCGCCTGTAAAGCACCTCAAAAATCCCTCCCCACCCACCCCAATGTGAAAGCCGGAGACTTTTCATGTTTTCAACTTTGTTGTTTTAAGTAAAGCCAACTCAATTTGTTCAACTTCTATAAAGCCAGCTCAATTTTTTTAGTTTACAGACCATAGGTTTAAGTAAAGCCTACTCAATATTTTCAGTTTATAGACCATGGGTTTAAGTTAGCAATACATACATGGAAAACTGGAAAAATTGAGTTGGCTTCACTTAAAGCAACAACGTTGAAAACATGAAAAGTCTAATGAGTCAAACAAAAATAAGTTTAATTAACAGTACTTAAAAAGTTGATGCAAATATTTGCCTCATTTTTTTTTTAATTGACCCAGCACAATATTTTTTTTACAGTGCATTATCTTGTCTGGAACCATAGTTGTAAGTGATATTAACTTATTTTTTCTTGTAACTTACTCAATTTTTTTAAGTTGGTAAAACTAATTTTCCAAATGTATTTGATATATGTTTGAAGGTTTTTTTAATATAATCATAAAACAATAATATGTTTTTTTTAAAAAGGAATAGTCTCATGAAACAGGCTTTCAAAACAAATTAACATTTATTATTTATAAAGTGTTACAAATGTAAGAACTATTAAAGCAGCATCAAATGTAAATGTAAACCTCTTTTTAAAAATAAAAAAAAAATGCCTCTTGTAACGTGAAGTTTACATATGTAAATATGTATGTATATATGTAAAGAACATAGAGCAAAGAGTGTATTAACTTTTATTTAAGCCTTTTAGGAAAGTAATTTGCACTTTAAAGTGTGAACTTTTTAAGATAGATTCCACACATCTAGCTCTAAAAAGATCTTCTGAAAAAGATCTGAAAAAAGTCAAAGGTATATTTTAGGTTTTTAGGGTAGCTCAGGTTAAAAGCATAAATGAGTCTCATAAGAAAAACATGTTTGGGGTACATAAGAGATTCCAGTGAGAGCCTCTACTCCCTCAATAACTATCCCCAAGGTTGTACTGTTTTCATCAGTAACTTTGTGGATAACAAAAATATTCAGGATCAAGGTAGATAGGTCTTCTTGGATCCGTGAGGCATCCACATCATCCAGGTCCTGTGGAGACAAAAAAACTGTAATAAGATAAAGACCAGAACAGAATGTCACAGAGGGCATAACAAGGTCCTTTCTTTGCACCAGCAATTTAATACATTCATTTCATAAAATCCCAACGTTACTTAAATAAATAATCATTACATTCTTACAGCATATAATTTCTTTAATATATATTTATATATATAAATATTTAGCAAAATGCATTTCTAATAAAGACCAGAACAGAATGTCACAGAGGGTATAACAAGGTCCTTTCTTTGCACCAGCAATTTAATACATTCATTTCATAAAATCCCAACGTTAGTTAAATAAATAATCATTACATTCTTACAGCATATAATTTCTTTAATATATATTTATATATATTAATATTTAGCAAAATGCATTGCTAAGACATCCACTTCTGTGAATTCAGGGCAATTTAAATCTCTGGTACAACTGCCATAACCAAAAGAATGTTTAAAAAAAACAAGGGGAAATATTTATGTGATATGTGAATAAAAATATACAATGTGCTGCGTTTGAGTTGAGTTGTGCTGCAAAAATGAATGTTTCTGATGGTTTGGTTTTGAAATTATTGCACATTAAATTTGATATTATGTGACCTCAAGCCCTGCCCACTTTGCAACCCATGTTATTACATTTTAAAAACAATTGTTTGTGCTGCGTTTGTGCCACTAAAACAAATGTTTATGCCGGTTTAGTTTAAGATATTATACTTGATGAAACCCCGCCCACTTTGGACTCCATGTTATTCAATTTCAAAAACAATTATACCATATGTTTGTGCTGAGTTTGTACTTCAATAACTGGTATTGGTATAGTGTAAATCATGAGCCAGGGCATTGGTGCCCAAATAAATGACCTATGACATGCTAACCATTTCTCCTACACACAGAATGAACAGCCCATATTCATTCTTTCTGATAAAAAATGAGAGTGCTATGTGAAAAAATACACAATACCAATAGGCTTGTTTTTGCTGCACAAATGCAGCACAAACTTATGGTATATTTGTTTTTGAAAATGTAATAACATAGTGCAAAGTGGGTGGGGCTTTAGGTTACATAATCTAACATTCAATGTCCAATATCTCAAAAACTGAAAGTTTGTTTTTGTGGTACAAATCAGCACAAAGGCAGCACAAACAAATGGTATTGTCAGGAAGATACAGCAGTTCCAGTGGTTTCCGCGGTGGTGCGCGCGCCTGAAACAGGCGCCAATCGGCCCTATTTAAACCTGCAGGACTTAGTGCACGGTGCTGTCCGTTCTACAGCGTTTCCTGCACCTGTGCCCCCAGCAAGCTATTTCTGAGTGACTACCTGTTCCTGTGACCCCGGCTATCCCTTTGGACTTGTTGCTATCCGCCTGCATCTGACCCCGGCTTGCCTACGACCATCCACTTGTCTAATCCCTTTGTACCTTTTCTGCCAGCACGTTGCCGACCCTGCCTGTACCCGACCATCCGTTTGCCTGACGAACGACCCCCGTGTCCACGTCCTTTGCGACATCTTGCCTGTCGTGGCACGTGATTCAGGACGTCCAAATTTATCCCGGCTAACCGCGGACAAAGTCCGCGCGCGTGGTGGCGCCTTTGGTGACCTTGACGACATAGAAGGACTGTTATGGTAAACAAACACGACGGAAACACGACTAAACATGGTGTTTTTGTTTGAAAGTCAAAAACTCTATAACCTGTAACTTACAATCTAATACATTGGATTTCGGGGTGGGTGAAACGTGATACAATAATGTAAAAGTTTTTGTTTATATGGTATTC
>BLSH010291950.1:829229-841648 GCA_018402905.1 Glandirana rugosa | reverse complement strand
GTGGACTGGCCCCCACCAGTGGACAAGAAGGCGGTACAGCGCTTCGTTGGTTTCGCCAACTTCTATAGAAAATTCATCCGGGGTTTTTCTGCTGTTATTGCACCAATTACGCAACTAACTAAACAAAATACCCGGTTCACCTGGACTCCGGAAGCACAGAATGCTTTTGAAACCCTGAAAAGACTGTTTACCTCAGCACCTGTGCTCAAGCATCCCGACTCAACACGGCCCTATATTTTGGAGGTGGATGCATCAGAGACCGCAGTCGGGGCGGTTTTGTCCCAAAGGCAGGGACCTAAAGCCTCTCTGCATCCGATTGCATTTTTCTCACGGAAGCTCTCTCCCCCCGAGAGAAACTACGATGTAGGGGACAGAGAGCTTCTGGCCATCAAATCCGCTTTAGAAGAGTGGCGATATCTCCTGGAAGGAGCGGCTCATCCAGTCTTGGTTTTCACGGACCACAAGAACTTGGAATATTTAAGAACAGCTAAGAGACTTAGGCCTCGCCAAGCGCGCTGGGCTCTGTTCTTTGCAAGATTCCAGTTACACATCACCTATCGGCCCGGTTCCAAGAATGTTAAACCAGATGCGCTTTCGCGTATGTTCCCTATAACCAGAGAAGCGCCTCCTCCTGACACCATATTACCCGCTCATCATTTCCTTCTGCTTCAGGAGGATTTTTTATCCCAGATCAGGCAAAAGTTAGCCGGCACCACCATGCCCACAGATACGGGACTCTCCCTCAAGGATGGTTTATGGTGGTCGGGTACACAAGTTTTTGTGCCAGAGGAGCTCCGTCTGTCCGCCCTGGAACTTTGTCATGACCTTCATCTAGCCGGACACTTCGGCCATCGGAAGACAGCTGACCTGCTTACCCGTACCTTTTGGTGGCCCCAACTCAGGGAGGACTGCAGAAACTATGTCAATGCCTGCCCTGTCTGTGCCCGGAACAAAACGGAGAGAACCAGAGCTTGGGGTCTTCTAAACCCGCTACCTATTCCCGAGTGCCCATGGGCGCAAATTTCTATGGATTTCATTGTGGAATTGCCTCCGTCTGCTGGCTTCACGACTATCTTCGTGGTGGTCGACCGCCTCACGAAGATGACACATTTTATCCCGATGAAAGGTACCCCCTCAGCCTCTGAGACGGCCAAGGTATTTATACGGGAAGTTGTCCGCCTACACGGAATTACAAAGAGTGTGGTATCAGATAGAGGGGTGCAATTCACCTCCCGGGTCTGGAGGTCTTTGTGTTCTATTCTGGGGATCAAGTTGGCCTTTTCTTCAGCGTACCACCCGCAGTCCAACGGTCAGACGGAGAGGACCAACCAGACCCTGGAACAGTATCTCCGCTGCTATTCGTCCTACTCCCAAGATGATTGGGTCTCTTTGTTACCTCTAGCCGAGTTCGCCTATAACAACTCCGTGCATTCCGCTACCAAGCAGTCTCCATTTTGGGCGAATCTCGGCTACCATCCTACATTCCTACCTGACTTCATTCCGGAAAGTACAATCCCAGCCACCTTGGAGATCACAAAATTTCTGGAAGCCAACAACAAAATGTTGCAGGAGACCCTCACCCAAACCCAGGAACGAAACAAAGAAATTTTTGATAGGAAGAGACGTGGAGAACTTGATCTCCAACCTGGCAATCGGGTTTGGTTGGCAACCACCCATTTAAGATTGTCCTGCCCCTCGAAGAAACTGGGACCGAAGTTCTTAGGGCCTTTTCCGGTGAAGAAGAAAATTAATAAAGTGGCCTACGAACTTGATCTGCCTCCCACGCTCAAAATTCACCCGGTATTCCACGTACACCTCCTCAAGCCAGTAGCCAGAGACCTGTTTCCAGGACGGAAGACGTCCCCACCTGAACCAGTCATGATAGATGGAGAGGAGGAGTATGAGGTGGAATCCATCCTTGACTGCAGGAGAAGAGCAGGGGGCATACAGTTTCTCGTGAAGTGGAAGGGATATGGTCCTGAGGAGAATTCGTGGGAGCCGGAGAACAACTTACATGCCCAGGAGCTGGTCAAGTCCTTTTGGAGAAGCAATCCGACCAAGAGAGCCCAGTTGGGCATCCGGAGGCTGCCCCTTGGGGGGGGGGCAATGTCAGGAAGATACAGCAGTTCCAGTGGTTTCCGCGGTGGAGCGCGCGCCTGTGCGCGTTCGCGCGCGTTCGTGCGCGCCCGTGCGCGCGCCGGAAACAGGCGCCAATCGGCCCTATTTAAACCTGCAGGACTTAGTGCACGGTGCTGTCCGTTCTACAGCGTTTCCTGCACCTGTGCCCCCAGCAAGCTATTTCTGAGTGACTACCTGTTCCTGCGACCCCGGCTATCCCTTTGGACTTGTTGCTATCCGCCTGCATCTGACCCCGGCTTGCCTACGACCATCCGCTTGTCTAATCCCTTTGTACCTTTTCTGCCAGCACGTTGCCGACCCTGCCTGTACCCGACCATCCGTTTGCCTGATCCCGCTGTACCGCACCGCCCGCTAGTTGCCGACCCGGATTGAATCCCTACTCTCCTGTTTGCACGAGCTCCAGTGGACTTCCGTCTACCAGCTAAGGACTATCCAGCCCTCGTGCCCCCCTGTGCTCCTGAGCTCCCTGTTCCCACTATCAGGGGTTCTCGAACCAGGGCCGCAAGAGAGGTTGCCCCCGCATAAGCCAGACTCTACCACCAGGTACGTGACAGGTATTGTCACGATCAAGGGGTCAGACTTGAAGACCAGTTGCTATAGCAGTGAAAGTTTAGACAGGAACCAGCAGGATAGGAACACAGGTAGGTCACCCTGGCAGATGTCACAGGCTCACTTGAGGTGCAGAATCTAAGTACTAACCGGTGTTCACCAGAGCTCCTGATAGTGAAGATGGATTTTACTGCATGTTAGCACCAGGTCATGGTCCTCAGGAGTGCCCTACCAGAAGGTGAGCAAGCCAGGATCCAGTAGCAGATATAGCAGGTAGGGATTAAGCAGGAGCATAGTCGAAGAACAAGCCAAAGGCCAGTAACGAGTAGTTGCAGGTTGGGATTAAGTAGAGGCATAGTCAAGGAGCAAGTCAAATGTCGGTAACGAATACTAGTGAAGATACAGACAACAGCAAAAGAGACAAAAGTGATATATTGGCTGGAGAAGGCACAATATTCTGGCAGCCAGGAATTGCAGAGACATGGCTTAAATCAGGAAGTTCATGGGAGGAGCAAAGGGTTCACGGTTCAAGGCAAATAAGATTCACAGCAGGATCATTCAAGGAGGACACAGCTGAGGTCCCAGGTTCGAGTCCAGGTCCTGACAGATATAATTGTTTTTAAAATGTAATAACATGCAGTGCAAAGTGGGAGAGGTTTCATCAACTATAATGTGCAATATCTCTGAAACCAAACCAGCACATATGTGTGTTTTTTTCAGTGCAAACGAATGATATCTTTGTTTTTAAATGTAATAACATTGGGTGCAAAGTGGGCGGGGCTTGATGTTGCATAATCTGAATTTGAATTCCAATATCTCAAAAACTGAACCAGCTATTATGAGTAGAGTTGAGCGAACACCTGGAAGTTGGGGTTCGGCGGGTTCGGCCGAACTTTCCGGAAACGTTCGGGTTCGGTACCGAACGTTATCCGAACTTTACCCTAACCCCATTGAAGTCAATGGGGACCCGCACTTTTCGGCACAAAAATGACTGTAAAAAAGTCCGGAAAAGTGCTAGAGGGCTGCAAAAGGAAGAAAAATGGGAGATGTTATTAGATCTGCAATCTCAAAGCAGTAGTAATCTCTACCTAGTCCAGTATCAGATTGTTCTGTAATGCAGGATGAGAGATCGTTCTGTAATCAGATCTTTCTGTAATGCAGGATGAAATGTTATAGATCTACAATCTGTCCCTCAAAGCAGTAGTAGTAATCTCTACCTAGTTATTATCACTGCAATCTGTCCCTCACAATCTGTCCCTCACAGTGCCGGCAGCATCCTCTCCCTACACTAACCTGAGAGCATGTGACATGCAGCACTGTGACTGCAGCTTATAAAGAGGCTGGGTCACATGATGCACTGGCCAATCACAGCCATGCCATTAGTAGGCATGGCTGTGATGGCTTCTAGGGAAAACCAGTGAAACGCTTGTTGATTGGCTGCCCTGCAGCTATTCAACATGCGTGATAAAATACCAGAACCCGGTTGGGATCGGGACATGGACACCTGAAAGTTTGGTACGAACCCGAACTTTACCGTTCGGGTTTGCTCAACTCTAATTATGAGTAATATATCTGAAACCAAATGACACAAGCGTTCATTTTTGCAGCACAACTCAGCACAGATGCAGCAAAATAATGCTATCTTTATTTTTAAATTTTAATAACATGGGGTGCAAATTGGGTGGGGCTTGAGGTCACAATCTAAAATTTAATATGCAATAACTTCAAAACTGAATGGCAGAAATAAACATTTTGGATGGTATGTTAAGCAACATTTAAAGCATGTGAACGATAATTTGTTCAAGTTCATTCTTACCTTTCATTGCCATTGCATGGCTTTGTAGTGACTTGGAAAAATTCTTGTCACTGGTGGCGCTCTTTTTGTTCTGATGTGCCTCAAACGTATGGGAACTGCCTTGTGCAGGTTTTCAAAGTTCCAAAAGACATCAAACTCTTTAAAATTAAAACTCGTTCGGTTGCATGTTTGGCTTCCCGCAATTTCAGTCAAATGAAAAGATCATTTTTTAAGTAAATGTAACTCAATTAGAATATGGAAATGCACATACCTTAAACGTTTTGTCTAGATTACTCAATATTATACATTACTTTTGTAAATGTAAAAGGTGTGTTTTAGGAAATAATGAAAATTAAGTAAGGTACCCAAAATATCAAAGTAAATTAATTAACATTTATTTATGTGTTGAAAATGATAACATTTTTATGTTAAAATGACAAGCCAACAGAATCATTTTTATCAGTGTAGAATTATTTTTCAACATGTAGAGAAAAAACTACCATGATAAGGAAATTGGAGACACTTTAGTTATATTGTGATACCAAATGTGATTGTTAATTGCTTATTTATGTGGATTATAAATCCAATGGCATGGTGTTATAATATTTCTGCTGCAGATAGACTGCAGCAGAGATTTACTTTTGCATCTCAGTGTGGAATTCATTTACTTCAGTCTAGTGCTGAATACCTTTCAACCAACTAAGATAATGATTTAGGCTGTAAAATATTTTCAAGAAGCCATTCAGTAAGAGTGTTTACACCTATAGTTTCTTGATTAATTGAATATGCTAATCTGATCAGCTGGTACAATGTTGTTTATTACTATTATTAATTAGGATTATTTGGCCTGATACGGTAGATTCTTCAGCGTAAAATATTTGCTCACAAAGATCACTAATTTTAGAGGAGAAAAACACTTTCATTCATGGGCAGAAAAACAATACAAAGAATGAGCCAGCACCAGAGTATCCTATAATGCGGTCTTTCCACAGGCAGCATGGTTCAAAGGAAGCAGATATCATTTTATGAAATAACAGCTTCCAGTGATAAGGAGCTTTAAGAAACATGTTTAGGTTCGATTTCTGCATTAGTGGCTCCTAAAACTTGGACTGCTCTTAAACTAAGTTGCTGTCAGGAAGGCCATCTGCTTGATCCCCCTCAGGAGAGACTCACCTAAGAACTTTTCTTCTTGTTTGGTGCCGTTGTCGCGCATTCTGGCGCCAAAACAGCCATTTAAGCCCTGTTGATGCTCAGAGCGGGTGCTGTCAGATCTACAGCATTACCCGTGTTTACCTGTTGCCTGATATCTGTTCCTGATCCGTTACCGACCCGGCTTGTCCAGACTTTCCTGCTTTCCGCCTGCACCCGATCTCGGCTTGTCCTAACCACACTTCTGCTTGCTCCTCTGTACTTCGCTGCCAGCTCGTTGCCAACCCTGCCTGCACCTGACTCTTCTCCAGTGTCTGTGGCCATCCAGACCTCTGCAGCTTCCAGCTCCGCAGGTCTTCTCCAGCTTCTTCCGGACTGCTACTTCCTGGCTGCACCTCTAGCTCTGCAGGTCATCTCCATCTCCAGCAATCCCATGGACCTCCAGCTGGTGGACAATACCGTGCTACCACAGGCACTCATACCTCACCATGCTCCAGTGGCCGCTGTCTCGCTCCCAGCGGTCCCTTGAACCGGGGTCGTAGGAGAGGCCATCCCCTGCCATCAGGCTCACTACCTGGTACGTAACAGTTGCCATACAAAAGAAACATTGAAGATGCTTCACTGAATTTAGGGAAAAGAAAATGAGCACAATATTGTTGTATTTGTTCCCGATTGTAATCAGATAGAATTCTTGTTGCATTTTTCAGCAAAATAAAATGTCAAATCTTATTGGCAGCGAATGGTAATGACCCACAAATGATGTGAACTATTGTATTTTTTTAACTCAAACTACGTTAACAACAATACCTTCCACCAAACATATTGTGTAGTAGTTGTTGGAGTTGCCCAAGGTTTTGAAAGAACTTTGTAATGTTTTTTCTTTCTTACAAAAGTTGTTTCAGTTTATTGCTAATTGCAGAATTCCTAGTATGAACAGTTCTCAGACCATTCCACAGTATATCAGTTGAGCTGAGGTCTGTACTCTGCTATTTCAGGAAAAGTTTTGTTATTTTTAAAGCTGAAGCTAATCTTCTCCTCACCTTTTTTTTTCTCCAACTAATTGCTATGTTTTAGCAGCCATGATTAAGGCTTGATGGCCAAAACGCGTTGGCTATTTTGACTGTTGTTCACCTGCATTAATAAAATGATAAAATTATATATAAATAAAATTTGCGCTAAATAATAAAATTAAAGACTGCTGCATTTTTACTACTCCTTGAATATGAGGGTATAATGCAAAATGGGTGAAAAATATAAAAGATTTGTTCTGTCTCTTATGTGAAAAATGATCAATAAATTATAATGTGATTCAACAATATAATAAATGTTTCAATATGTGATTTCCACATTAAAAAATAAAAATAAGTTCAACAAAACCATACACATAAACTACTTGCTAACGTCAAACTAACCACCTGCCCTTTGGATCCTGTTCCCTCACAAATGCTACGTTCACCCTCTGACTCGATTCTACACTCTTTAACCCACATCTTCAATCTCTCCCTCTCTTCTGGACACTTCCCCAACTCTCTAAAACATGCACTAGTTAGCCCCATACTTAAAAAGCCTTCACTGGACCCAACCAATCTTAACAACCTATGCCCCATCTCCTTGCTCCCCTTTTTATCCAAACTCCTTGAACGTCTGGTCTACAACCAACTGGGCAACCACCTTGCTGAGAATAGCCTTCATGATCCCCTTCAGTCTGGATTTTGTCCGCAACACTCCACCGAAACTGCTCTTCTAAAACTAACAAACAACCTACTAACAGCCAAAACCAATGGACACTATTCTGTACTTCTACTCTTGGACCTTTCTGCTGCCTTTGATACGGTTGACCACTCCCCCCTCCCCCAAAAACTCCATGCCAATGGTCTCTTCACTGGTTCCCTTGCTACTTATCCAATCCCACCTATAGCACTACTTACAACTCTACTTCCTCCTCTCCTCTTCCTTTCTCTGTTGGGGTCTCCCAAGGTTCTGTTCTTGGGCCTCATCTATTTTCAATCTACACCTCCTCCCTGGGTCAGCTGATAGCCTCCCATGGCTTCCAATACCATCTCTATGCTGATGACACCCAAATCTATCTCTCTACACCTCAGCTCACTCCCTCAGTCTCCTCGCGTATCACTAATTTACTAACAGATATATCAGTCTGGATGTCACACCACTTCCTCAAACTCCATCTTTCCAAAACCAAACTTATAATTTTTCCTCCACCATGTGTCCCTTCCCCTGATCTCTCTGTCATAATTGATGGTACACGTGCAGCAGGTGGTGCTATTACAGAGCTTTTTGCCGTGAAGCAAGGACAGTGTGGTGTGAGGGAGAGTGGTAGCCAAAGACAACAGACCAGACTGGACCCCTGACTGGACTTCTGGCAGAGAGGCAGCAGGTGACCTGGGAGACCAGATGCGGGATCAGCTGCGGAACAGCAGACCGGATCCCTCCATCACTTGTGACTACGACCCATGACTGAGAAGTGGCAGCGGGGTACTGAGAGTGGGGTATTGTGATGAGGAGCGGGACTAGCTGGTGATAGAAGACCGGACCCCCCTCCCCCTGTGACCGAGAAAAGGCAGCGGTACTGAGACCGGGAGAGGCAGCGGGTGAGTAAAGCTACAGAGTGGAGGGAGAGTGGGAAGGGGAGGTGTCCAGAGGCTGTGTGGATATGTGCGCTATGCGTTGTGAGTGCCCCGGGCGCTGGGAGTATTAGAGGCAAGCAGCTAGCGGTTAGTTAATTGGACAGAGTATAATTCCCAGTCCCCATTTAATTAAATTAGTGGGTACGATGCCCGGCGGGTGTGGAGACGCGACTCAGTGTACATCTTGTCGCATGTATGCGTTCCTTGGCCATGCAATTGAGGGCGAATGCTGCTGTACAAAATGAAAGCACATTGTTTCCCTGGAAGCCCAGGTTCTGAATCTAGGGAAGCAGCTGTCAACACTAAGAAGACTCTCCATACTAAAAGAGAGTTGGGATCATACCCAGCAGGTGTCGGCAGGGGCCAGCACAGAGGCGGGTGGAGACAAAGAGGTGAAGGCACCAGAACAGAGTAGTTGGGTGACAGTAAGGAAGGGTAGACAGGAAATAGTCAAGGAGGCTGATCCTGGGCTGGAGCATCCCAATAAGTACGCCCCATTGTGTAATATTGCGGAAACCAGTCAGGGACCAGCATCGCTGGAGCAAAGTGGTGCCCCTAGCTGCCGGGGGGTAGCTCCCCCAGTGAGTAACTCCCCCTGGATGAAGTCAGGGGAAAGGAAAGACAGATTGTGATGGTAGGGGACTCAATTCTTAGAAACACAGAAAGGGCAATCTGTCACAAAGACCTGAAGCTCCGAACTGTATGCGGTTTACTAGGCTCTCGGGTTCGGCACATCACGGATCTGGTGGACAGATTATTGGGAGGCGCTGGGGAAGACCCAGCTGTCATGGTGCATGTTGGCACCAATGACAAAGTTAGAGGAAGGTGGAGTGTCCTAAAAAAAGATTTTAGGGGCCTAGGAGCAAAGTTGAAGACTAGGACCTCCAAGGTAGTATTCTCAGAAATACTTCCGGTACCTCAAACCACACCGAAGAGGCAGCGGGAGCTTAGGGAAGTTAACAAGTGGCTGAGGAACTGGTGTAGAAAGGAGGGTTTCGGGTTCCTGGAGAACTGGGCCGATTTCTCAATCGGCTATGAGCTCTTTAGAAGGGACGTACTGCACCTAAATGGGGTAAGTGCAGATCTGCTGGGAATGAGGATGGCCGACAAGCTAGAGGGGCTTTTAAACTAAGCAATGGGGGGAGGGTCTAGACTTAGAAATAGCCAGAGTGAAACAAAGTTCAGAGGAAAACATTGGGGCAGCAGTGGTAGGCCAAATAAAGGACCTAAACCTGAGGTAAATAGTATAACAAATCCTGTATGCAACCAAGGAATACACTACAAGAAACCAGTAGGCGTCCAGACAAAACTACGTGGCTTGTTCACTAATGCCAGGAGTCTGGCGGACAAGATGGGAGAACTAGAGCTGCTACTGTACGAAGAGGAGTTTGATTTTGTGGGAATTTCAGAGACTTGGTTTAACAGCTCTCATGATTGGCTGGCTACCATTCAGGGGTATTCCCTATATCACAGGGATAAGGAGGGCATGCCTGTGTATATAAAAATGACGTACAAGTAAATGTGAGGGATGACATTACTGGATCAAGGGAGGAGGTTGCATCCTTATGGGTAGAGCTACAAAAGGAAGACACCAATGGGAAGGTAATACTAGGTATATGCTACAGGCCCCCTAACCAGACCTCCTGTCACAGTTTGGAACTGCGGCAAAGATGGGAAGTGTCATTATAATGGGGGATTTTAATTATCCAGATATAGCCTGGGCGGAAGGTACTGCACACTCAGCTAAGGCTCGACATTTCCTAAATGTCCTGCAGGACAATTTCATGGGTCAGATGGTAAATGTACCAACTAGAAAAAAGCATTATTAGACCTTCTGATTACTAACAACACAGACCTGATCACAGATGTGGAAGTATAGGGGCAATCTAGGAAATAGCGATCACAGATCAATTTGTTTCAGTGTAAGTCACACAAATAGGAAACATAAGGGGAATACAAAGACACTACGCTCTTTGCTGGAAGATGTTAGTTGGGATAAAATTCTAGGAACAATGGACACAGAGGAAAAATGGGAGTGCTTCAAGGACATACTAAACAAAGGTATTAGGCAGTGTATCCCAATGGGAAATAAATTTAGAAGAGCTAATAAAAAAACAGGGTGGTTTAACTTTGACGTAAAAGCACATATAAAGGCAAACGAGAAGGCCTTAAAAAATACAAGGCTGAGGGGTCTCTGTCGGCACTCCAGCTTTAAAAGCTATGCAATAAGGAATGTAAGGGGGCAATCAGGGCGGCTAAGATAGAACATGAAAGACACATAGCTTAGGAGAGTAAAAAGAATCCCAATAAACTCTTTAAGTATATAAATAGTAAGAGAGGGAGGTCAGACCATATTTGCCCCATAAAAAATTATGAAGGGAATCTGGTTACCAAGGATGGAGAGATAGCAAAGGTGTTAAACTTATTTTTCTCCTCAGTATTTAGGAAGGAAACGAGGGGCACAAGTATTCAAAATTAAAATGTAGGTCCTCACGACACGTCACATAAATCTCCCTCGTGTCTAACTGAGGATAAAATGAGAAATAGACTTGAAAAACTTAACGTTAATAAGTCAATGGGACCAGACGGCTTGCACCCGAGGGTCCTTAAGGAACTCAGTCAAGAAATTGCCAGACCACTGTATCTAATTTTTAAGAACATGACTGAAAAACAAGGCAAAGGAAGGCGCGCACACCTAGTGCATTACCAAAGTTAATTTAATGAGAATAAAAACTTTAAAAATTGGATACTCACAAAATCAGCATCATAAGAAGACAACACATATGGTCGAGACACAAGGCAGGATAAAAGCTGATGCGTTTTGGGGGCGCACCCCCTTCCTCAGAGCTACACTACTCTGGACTGGCAGACCGAAATATATATATATATATGTGTGTGTGTGTGTGTGACCAACTGGTGGTTTAATCAATTAATAAATCAGTTTTGCCTATTGGTTGAACAATCGGCTAGTCCATTGACCAATCCATTTGAGTACACTGGAACACCTGAGCCATGACCCGGAAAGAGGAAAAAAAAAAAAGGGCGGGGACAACCATCATACAATACAATACACCAATTGCCAATAATAAAAATAAAAATGCAAAATCAAAAAGAAAAAATTCTGGTTCACTCACCCAGGCTGTGTCACCATCCCCAACTCTGGGAAAATTGTGCGCTCGGGGACACAGGAAGTGCAGGGTCCGGATACAACACTGACCGTGCCTGCCCGAGTATTGAAGATGTTCTGTGTATAAAAGTGCTTCATACAGAGCCCTGGAGGGGGAAGGGGAAAGTGATGGTCTTGATGGGAGACTTGATAGGGAACACATGGCCTGAGGCTGTAAACATATCAAGCCACCGAAGCGGTATGAGAATAGCTCAGAATGGAACAGCGCACAGGGGGCGTTCCGAATGATGTTACATCTGGCGGAAATGACACAGTTGTCGTTGGTTTTTCACATTCGGGTACACGAACGCACAAAGGCACAGGAAATATAGGGAATGGTCGCTGGAGTGTTGTACCAGAAGAAAGTAGTGAAAAATGTGTATATATAATAAATACTTTCATGGCAAAAAAAAACTTCCATGGCAAAAAAACAGTCTGACAGTACCAGGGAGCAAATTTAAAACAAGAATCACACTGGTAAAAATACAAATAAAAATACAATATTATACCAGAAATGCAATTAATAACTGAAATGTATCCGACAATAAAAATGTATATATATAAAAATCTATCAATAATGGAAAGAGCCAGAAAAAAATTAATATCGCGTTTTTTATTTTTTGGGTCGCCACTAATTTATGGTGGTTTTCTTTCGAGATAAACAAACTTTTTTTTCCTGCGTTTAAAGTATAACCATGTTACAACGTACTGACTCATTAACAGTAAGTTTCACACTCTCGCGACTTTCGACTTTTAACCAGACCAACAATTCCCCCAAATTCACGGGTCAACAGTTCACCAATTTGTGAACGCGACGACACTTAGTAAACACGTGCAATACTTAAGTGACACAAAATACAAAGTAATAATAATCCGTCGACGATAATAGTAATAACTATCTAAAAATATATATATGTAAAAATAACAGCCTATGTAAAGTCAATAATTAACGTAAAGACCATATTATAACATAAAA
>BLSH010291950.1:817648-829219 GCA_018402905.1 Glandirana rugosa | reverse complement strand
ATATATATATATATATATATATATATATATATATATATATATATAAATATATATATATATATATATATATATATATATATATATATATAGCACCGCGCCAAACAAATAATACAAAAAATCAATCAATAATGATAATAGCAGCTGCCTAATAATAATAAAACATAAAACACAGTGAATTCATAACGTGCACAAATGATTCGCAGCAGCGCAAGTGTTTAAATAACACCCTTGAGAAATAGTTCATGAAAATAGTTCATAAAATAGTGAATATATATTCCAACATTCGAAGATAGTCCAGAAAACATCCGTGATCAGACAGTGTATGTGTGGATGTAACAGACACCCTTAAGCCTTCCTCCAGGGTGCACCAGTGTTTCCCATCACCCAATAATACTGAGGCTCACCAAACGTCAATGAAAAACCAGCATAGACTGTCCAATATAGGCGTCAATCATTCAGGCAAGGCAATTCCTCCACTCCTATATTAGTCTATGTGGAGTCTCCGCTCATGTATGGGAACAAAAAAAAAAAAAACTCCTCATAATGCAACACCATACCACTTAGTATAAAACATTCATTGAATAAGGTATTGCTCGTACATTTTAAAAGCCAACATATCGCATAATAACTAGGTTACTGGTGCGTTACCGTGCTGCCAGACCGACTTGCATCTTGCTGCTCCGGTCACACATCCAGTTCCCTCAAAGTTGCCTTGTAGTCACTACCCTTGGATTCATTTCATCATATCCGACTTGTTCACCAAGTTCACCAGTTTTAATAACTGAAATGTGCAATTGATAACTAAAGTATTAGCTAGCTACCAAATACTTGGATGTTAACCCTGGAACTTATGAGAGGCATCCTTGAATTTAAAAGTACAAACACAACAGGGAGTCAATCAAATATGATAAATTAAAAATAATAATTTAAAAATATAATACAAAAATTATATATTAAAAATAATATAATAGAAAATACGAGAATGGAACAAAATAAATCAAAATAAAAATATGTGGCAGATACCGTGTATTGGAAATACATATGATATATATATATATATATATATATATATATATATACATATAAAAAATTAATGAGAAAAAATAATTCACAAATATATATATAAAATATATCTAAAAAAGAGAAGGTAGAGTATACTAATCCATCTCACCAATTATATCAGACTTCCCCTAGTGACAGATGATGAGGCTGTGAAAGATGAACTCAACCCTTTCACTCACCTAGCCTCTTTTACACATTGGGATGGTCTTATCAACGATCAAATTATCAATTTTGAGGGTGATCTTGTCAGCAGGAAATCGGGGAAGTTTGAGAGGGACAGGGAGGATTACCTCCAGGGTAGGGAGCACTTGTGGAGGAGAATACGCTCTCCGAAGGACATGGACAAACATTCCTCTAAAAACAGACCCACACGCCCTGCTGGCAACAGGGACCACCCCCCACATTTCTCCCCTAGGGGGCGCCCCAAGTCTCAGTCACACACAAGACACCCAGTAGAGCCATGGTTCCACCCCCAGGGCCTGGGTCCGTCAAAAGGCCCAAAGGGGCCCAGGTGGTCCAAGGGTAAACAATTTAAAAACAATAAGTATAATAGAGAATTTAAACCCTTGCCTTCTGGGTCAGGTCCCTCTAGAACACCAAGGGATACTAAGGCAAGTACTGGGACCAGTAGAGACTCCAGCCTGCGCAAGGAGAAAGCCAAGGGCTCATATCCATCCCCTTCACATGCTCCACAATATGGGCCATATGATTTTCGGATCCACCAGTCCTCTGCAGATAAACCTTCAGCTAGAGGTGAAACAGTATCCATCACTGAGGCCCCAAGAGGCATGGGAGGTACCCCAGACACCACTACTGCAGACCCCTCTGGTTCTTTACCTATCTGTGACCCTTGTGGTTCTTCCACATCATCCCTATCCCCTACTTTTTTAGTGGAGGGTACACCGATGGGGGGCATCAATTGGAGGAAAATGTAGCAGCAGAAAAATCAGACGAGGGAAACGGGGGGAAAGAAAATCAAAAAAAAGGGAAAAAGTGACACCAGAGTATGACACTATAAAAAATTTTAACCTTTCCTCAACAACTTTCAGTGAGGCTGAATTAGGGCTATTACGTAAGGGTCTGAACTTTGCCCCACCCATCCTTTTGAACTTTTCATTGACCTCAATAGGTTCATACGTAATTTGACTCTCAAGCGATATTTTTCCTTGAAGGAGGGCATTGAGAACACTGAGAAAGGTACAGACCCCCCAAAGTCCACCAATGTGAATCAGGACCTGGATGCACTACAAATACTTGAAGAGCTGTGGTCGGAAGTGGTACACGATCCAGATTTGCCCGAAATGGAGTTTCCTTCTAGTACCGTTTGTCTGGCCCCTGTGGCCCATACCCATTTCAGGCCCAATCGATTTTCCATCCACATTAGGCCAAAGGCAAGTTCATTCCCACCTTCTACGATGTAGTATACTCTGAAATGATTCAACTCTGTAGAGAGGGGTGACCATTCATCCACCATGCCTCCAGAGGAAAAAAGAACTTTGGACTCCATTAAGAATAATGATTCTATTATCATTAGACAATCGGACAAAGGGAGAAGTTTGGTCATTCAGGACAGACAGGACTACTTGCAAGAAGCAAGAAGGCTCCTTAAGGACACTAGCACATATGAGAAGTTGAAGGGGACCCAGTGGGTCCATACAAGCAGGAGTTGAAATCCCTGCTGGATCAATTTTACATGGATGTGGTTTTGTCCAAGCAGGAATGGTAATTCCTGTTTTGCCCTTACCCACTGATACCATTTCCATACCCCAAGATCCACAAAGATGTGCCACCAACCCTCTGGGGAGGCCTGTCATTTCCGACATTGATAGTCTCACCAGTCCAATGGGAAGTTATATAGACCATTTTCTACAAGAACTAGTAGTCCAGCTTCCTTCCTATGTACGTGACTCTGGCTACATGTTGGAGATCTTGGCTCAGTACCAATGGCAGACCAGTTATTGGTGGCTGTCTCTAGACGTGACTGCCTTGTACACGTCTATTCAACATCAGTTCGGGCTACAGGCTGTTCAATACTTCTTGGCACGTGAGAATCATCTACATCCCCAGCAGGCCTCTTTCATCATACAGGGTATTGAGTATACCCTGACACATAACTATTTAGTCTTCCAGGAGGAGTATTATAGACAAATTAAGGGTACAGCTATGGGGGCCAGGTTCGCCCCTAGTTACTCCAACCTCTTCATGGGATATTGGGAGCAATTTCACATCTGGTCCAATAATCCCTTTGGGGCGAACCTGGTCCTCTATGCGGAGTCACCATCATCCGAGATTAATAAAAAAAATGTGCCTCTGGGTCAGTTCTGCCGTCTCCAAAGAACTTGTTCCCGTCTACTAGATTATGATGAGCAGAGTAATATATTAAGGAAGAAATTCCTGGAGAAGGGTTATGATCAGGACACTATCGAGAATGCCTATAGAAAGTATCGGCAGAAATATCTATAGGTTGTAGACATGGACAAGGAGCCTGTCGTGAGGACGGCAGATAGATGTGGTACTCGTAGCCGCCCTGATATTTCATTTAACACCAGGTTTACTAATAAGGCATTCCCGATTAAGCGCATCATAGAAAAATATTGGGGTATCCTTCACCGGGACCCATGCCTGAATAAAGTCATCCCAGAATGTCCTACGGTTATCTTTCGTAGACCTAAGAACCTAAGGGACTTCATTGCACCAAGTAGGGTTCGCCCACCAAAAGCTGTTTCCCATCGGAATTGGAGCAGCCCGTTCGATCAAAGGGGCAGTTTTAGGTGTGGAGTCCCCAACTGTGGAGCATGCCAATACATGTGGCACAGAAAGAAGGAGGTAATGGGGAATGATGGCCAAGTTCATGCTATTCGTCAATTTATCAACTGTGGCTCAGAGTTTGTAGTATATTGCATATTGTGCCCTTGTGGCTTGATATATGTGGGCCACACTATACGCACTCTATGGACAAGGTTTGGGGAACACAAAAGGAATATACTGAGGGGCTTTGACTAGCACTCATTATCCCTACATTTTCTAAACCAACACAATCAGAACCACTCTGGCCTGAGACTCTTTGGGCTTGAAGTTATGGGAGAGGACGTTGATACTAGACGTAGGTTCTGGAAGTTGTGTAGGAGAGAGTCTTTTAGATCCATCATCTGGGGGCCTTGGCACCTAGGGGCTTTAACATAGGTTTAGATGTCCAGACCCTTATGTAGTGGTCAGGCCTAGATGTGTGTCCCTACCCATGCCCCTTGTCACCATTGGGGTGTCCTCTTACCATGCTCTTGGGTGAGGTTTTTTAGGTGTGCTTCTTGTTGTCCTCTTATCCCTGGTTCGTCAAGGCAGTGTGTGAGTTGTCAGTAGGGTTCGCCCACCCCCCTGCCTTGACTTACTAGGGTAACCCCTTTGTCCAACACCATCATCTTTTGACATCATCAGTGGAAGTCTGATATAATTGGTGAGATGGATTAGTATACTATACATAGTTCTACCTTCTCTTTTTGAAGGGTGCTCATCTGGGTCATGTACAGGAAAGATTCTAGGGGTATTACCACCGTGAAAAGGGAAATGCGTATATATATATATATATATATATATATATATATATATATATATATATATATATATATATTTGTGAATTATTTTTTATCATTTATTTTATTTTATTTTTTTAATATATATATATTGCATATGTATTTCCAATACACGGTATCTGACACGTATTTTTATTTTGATTTATTTTGTTCCATTCTCGTATTTGCTATTATATTATTTTTAATATATATTTTTTGTATTATATTTTTAAATTATTATTTTTAATTTATCCTATTTGTTTGACTCCCTGTTGTGTTTGTACTTTGTACTAAATTCAGATGCCTCTCATAAGTTCCAGGGTTAACATCCAAGTATTTGGTAGCTAGCTAATACCTTAGTTATCATTTGCACATTTCAATTATAAATTGCATTTCTGATATAATATTGTATTTTTATTTGTATTTTTACCAGTGTGATTCTTCTTTTACATTGCCTCCCTGGTACTGTCAGACAGTTTTTTTGCCATGGAAGTTTTTTTGCCATGAAAATATTTATTATATATACATATTTTTCACTACTTTCTTCTGGTACAACGCTCCAGCGACCATTCCCTATATTTCCTGTGCCTTTGTGCGTTGGTTTTCACATTCGGGTACACGAATGACAATTGCGTAATTTCCACCGGACATGACGTCATTCGGAATGCCCCCTGTGCGCTGCTCCGTTTGGAGATATTCTCATACCGCTTCAGCGGCTTGTTACGTTTACAGCCTCAGGCCATGTGTTCCCTATCAAGTCTCCCATCAAAACCATCGTTTTCCCCTTCGCCCTCCAGGGCTCTGTATGAAGCACTTTTATACACAGAATGTCTTCAATACTCGGGCAGGCACGGTCAGTGTTGTATCCGGACCCTGCACTCCCTGTGTCCCCGAGCGCACAATTTTCCCAGAGTTGGGGATGGTGACACCACCTGGGTGAGTGAACCAGATTTTTTTTCTTTTTGATTTTGCATTTTTATTTTTATTATTGGCAATTGGCGTATTGTATTGTATGATGGTTGTCCCCGCCCTTTTTTTTTTTCCTCTTTCCGGGTCATGGCTCAGGTGTTCCAGTGTACTCAAATGGATTGGTCAATGGACTAGCCGATTGTTCGACCAATAGGCAAACTGATTGATTAATTGATTAAACCACCAGTTGGTCATATATATATATATATATATATATGCTTTGGTCTGGCAGTCCAGAGTAGCGTAGCTCTGAGGAAGGGGGTACGCCCCCGAAACGTGCCAGTTTCTATCCTGCCTTGTGTCTCGACTATATGTGTTGTCTTCTTATGATGCTGATTTTGTGAGTATCCAATTTTTAAACTTTTTATTCTCATTAAATTATTCTTTGGTAATGCACTAGGTCTGCGCGCCTTCCTTTGCTTTGTTTTTCAGTCACTTTGGATCACCCCATCCGAGGAAGGCAGCATCTGGTCTTGCGTCCGTTGGTTTTCCGGTTGTCTGCCATCATGAGGGACCTTTAGCGCTGGAAATGACTTTTTTTCTTGTATAATTCTTAAGAACAGTCTACTGACTGGTATGGTACCAGCTGATTGGAGAAAAGCCAATGTAGCACCAATATATAAAAAAGACCAAGATATATCTCTGGAAACTACAGGCCAGTTAGCTTAACATCAATAATATGCAAGCTCTTGGAGGGAATGATAAGGGATTATATACAAGATTATTGAAATGAAAACAGTATCATTAGCTGTAATCAGCACGGTTTCATGAAGAATCGCTCATGCCAAACCAAACTAACCTTCTATGAGGGGGGGAGCTGCCATCTAGATAAAGGAAGGAGGGTAGACTTGGTGTATCTAGATTTTGCAAAAACATTTGATACAGTTCCCCATATATGCTTAATGTACAAACTAAGGTCTGGATGGATCAAAAGGTTAGTACATGGTTTGAAAACTGGTTACAGGGGTGAGTCCAGAGGGTGGGGAGAAATGGGGAATACTCGGAATTGTCTGGTGAGGAAAGTGGGGCCCCCAGGGATCTGTCCTGGGACCAATCCTATTCAATTTATTCATAAATGATCTGGAGGGTGGGGTTAATAGCTCAATCTCAATATTTGCAGATGATACCAAGCTAAGCAGGGCAATAATTTCTCCACAGGATGTGGAAACCTTGCAAGAAGATCTGAACAAATTAAAGGGATGGGCAGATAAGTGGCAAATGAGGTTTAATGTAGAAAAATGTAAAATAATGCATTTGGGTACCAAGAATATGAATGCATACTACTCACTAGGGGGAGAGCCACTGGGGGAATCTATGATGGAAAGAGTCCTAGTAGAGGACAGGCTCAGTAATGGCATGCAATGCCAAGCTGCGGCAAGCAAAGCCAACAAAATATTGGCATGCATCAAAAAGGGGATAAACTCCGGGGATAAATCAATAATTCTCCCACTATACATGTCTCTGGTGAGGCCGTACCTGGAGTATGCATCCAGTTCTGGGCACCAGTACTCAGAAAGGATGTCCTGGAACTAGAAAGGGCAACAAAGCTAATTAAGGGACTGAAGGACCTTAGTTATGAGGAAAGATTACAAGCACTGAACTTATTCTCTCTGGACAAGAGACACTTGAGAGGGGATATGATTTCAATGTACAAATACTGTACTGGTGACTCCATAATAGGGACAAAACTGTTCCACGCAAGGGAGCACACAAAGACACGCAGCCATTCATTAAAACTAGAGGAAAGGTGTTTCAACCTTAAGCTGCGTAGAGGGTTCTTTACGGTAAGAGCAGTAAGGATGTGGAATTCTCTTCTACAAACAGTGGTTTCATCTGGGAGCATAGATAATTTCAAAAAACTATTAGATGGGCACCTAAGGGACCACAACATTGAGGGATATACAATGTAATACTGACATAAAAGCACACACACATAGGTTGTGTCTTTTTTCACCCTCACTAACTATGTAACTATCAGCCCATCGCCGCATGTCAAGGTCCTAGGCATAGTCCTGGACTCTGAACTCACCTTTAAGCCCCACGTCCAATCACTGTCCAAATCCTGCCTCCTCAACCTCCGAAACATCTCAAAAATATTCCCCTTTCTAACAATTACACAACAAAGCTCTTAATTTACTCCCTGGCATCTCTCGCCTCGACTACTGCAACTCCCTTCTCACTGGCCTACCTCTACATAGGCTATCCCCCCTTCAATCCATCATGAATGCTGCTGCCAGACTCATCCACCTTACCAATCGCTCTGTGTCTGCTACCCCTCTCTGTCAATCCCTCCACTGGCTTCCGCTCACCCAACAAATTAAATTCAAAATACTCACAACAACTTACAAAACCATTTACAATTTAGCCCCCAGGTACATTACCAGCCTTGTCTCAAAATACCAACCTAATCGTTTGCTTCGTTCCTCTCAAGACCTCCTGCAGTCTAGCTCCCTCTTCACCTCCTCCTTTGCTCGCCTGCAGGACTTTTCCAGAGCCTCTCAAATCCTATGGAACTCCTTACCCAAACCTGTCCGATTATCACCTACTCTATTAGCTTTTAGACGATCTCTGAAAACCCTCCTCTTCAGAGAAGCTTATTCTACCCACACCTAACAACTACATTTTCATTCTTCATCAGTTCTTCCCCCACAGTTATTACCTTTTGTTTCACTTGACCCTCCTTTCTAGATTGTAAGCTCTAACGAGCAGGGCCCTCTGATTACTCCTGTATTGAATTGTATTGTAACAGTACTGTCTGCCCTCATATTGTAAAGCGCTTCGCAAACTGTTGGTGCTATATACAGTAAATCCTGTATAATAATAATAATACACAATATGTTTTAAATCATATTCCTTTATGCGGTGCACAGTTTATTCTTGTTAAATTGTGCACCATTCCCAGTGATAAAATTGAACATCAATACATGTGAAGATTAGATATGCCTCTTACCAGATCCATATGATCTCTATATTATAGGAGATCATAATACGCATGAGGTAAGCAGGTACCGATGTATGGCCTTGTCCAATGTATACTCCAACCTCCGCGATGGATGGATCAGACAGCCTCCAGTTCAGTGTCTCAACACCGCACACTCCTTTCTCGATCTCCACACTCAATGGGTCAGGCAGCCTGCAAATCAGAGTCCCAGCCCAGCATACCTCGATCCAGGCTAACTCTGCACTTCCACCTGGTACTGTATATGTATTGGATTAAAGTGTATATAAACCCACACAGAGACCCAGTGAAGTGAACAGCCTCAGATGATACACAGGGATGAAACAAATCTACTTATATAAGTATTACGTGTATATCTGCTGTCTTCTTCTGTAAATATCCTTTAGAAAGTGGAGATCTTGGTAACATGTTTTCTTCCTGGTTACATCTGGGACTGGATCATTGGCATACAGCCAAGACAGCTGATTGGAGGAAAGGCACAAACCCCATCTGCACATAAGCAGACAGAAAACAATGTACCTAGCTCTGCTCTTAAATGGCAATTTCTCTGCTAATCTATTTATAGCAACCTCCTCTGACACACACGTCTATCTCCCATCTCGGAGAACGTGTGAGAACTTATCAGGCTGATAACAGAGGAACTGAACAAGAGACAACTACAAGACTAAGTGCTTTGAAGAGAGATAAGTAAACGCTACATATATATGTGTCCAGCTCAAATTTCATGAATTGGGTTTACATCCACTTTAAGAACAGAGAAAATTGCATAGTATATCAAAACATGAGGGATTATTGGGTTAAAATATGCACTTAGAGCAAAGAGAAATATATAAGCAGTAGAGAGATAAATTAATAAAATGATGTTTTAGCTGACTTCCATGGCACCAGCCTTTCTCCCTTTTTAGCACAGATTGCACATGGAGGTTTGCAGAGAGTGCTATGTTCTTGAGGCTGACCGTGGATTACACAGGAGTTAGTAGCTCAGATGCACCTGTTCTAATTGCTATGTTAGTTTACATAAAAATCAAATGTGCTTTTACTTATGTAATTCAGTGGTAATAGGTCTCCTATAGGAGAGGAGGGTCCTTCTTTGTGTATCCACATCACTGCCTGGGTGATGTGGACATTTTCTTTTGGTTGTCCATTGGTGGGGTCCTCTCAGGTTCTGAAAGGCTGCAGCAGTATGATGATTTCACAAAGAAGTGACCAGTTGGCGTAGGCATAGACTGAAGTACTGGATCACATACACATGTCACCGATTCTTAAAAGCCATTGAAAATATTGCCTCCATTCAAATTGTGTCATGTTAAAGTATGTTGTATCCCTAAAAAGTCATTTTCACCTACAGGTAAGCCTATTATAAGGGTTACCTGTAGGTAAAAAGAATATCTCCTAAACCTGTACAGTTTAGGAGACATTCTCACTGCAAGCACCGCTGACGTCAGCAGGCGCATGCGCAGTGATGGCCCGGTGCAGGCCCAGCACACTGCGCCGGACCCTTCCGGAAAGTCCGCCGCAAAAAGACGGGCTCCCACGCATGGGGACCAGGTGGGCCTGTCGGAGCTTTGTTCTGTGGTGAGTACTTCATAATGAACTAGTATGCAGTGCATACTAGCTCATTATGCCTTTGCCTTGCAGGTGTGTTTTTTTATTTTTTTTATTTTTCTAGGGGATACCACCGCTTTAAGGGGGAAATATGCCCAAATCACATTTTCCTAAATCATTCTCTTATGATTACCTATAGAAACTGTTTTGGCATCCAGATAAAAATAGTTACCTGTGCAAATTAGTTTAATTTCCTTTTAGAGGCTAAAGGAAGTAAAAAAAATAGTCTATGTAACCTAAAATCCATATGAACAGTCATACTGTTAGAAATATATGTTATTCTATAAACTTCAACGCAATTATGTACTATCTTGTAACTGAAATGTGTTTAGACTGGAGCTAGCATTATATGCATTCCCACATATCCATCAAAATATACCTTTATCTCAGTGCAGCACTGTTTTACAATATGTGATCAAATGTGCTCAAAACATAACATGCGTGACAAAACCAGCATCAAAATAACAAATTCCATCAATAAAATATCCACTTAAATAATATGTATAATGTGACTCTTTCTAAACGAATGTCATTAATCATATTTCTTCCACCAAAACTCAAATGAAGATATAGTATCATAGCGTAAAACCTTTTTCAATAGTATTTATTACAAAGTTAATTGAAAACTCACATTTATTACTGCATATCTGATGCAATGCAGACAACAAGCCTCTTTCCCCTTAAGGGTCCTGGTGTCCAGACACTCACAAGATGGTGGATCGCAAACTTTCTGTCATGCGGCTTGACGTCATCAGTCACTGAACACATCACTTCATCAGGGGATCCCGTGATCCCATCCCCTGATGACGTAAAATGTTTAGTGATGTAATGCGTAGGGTGGGGCTGATGACGTGAAGCCGCATGACAGGAATTTTGCGTGATTGTAGAGACTTACAAAACAGGAGTTGAAAACAACTGGAGTTAAGACAACAGGAGTCATTTAACCTGTAAGTAAGATCTTAAATTTTCTATAAGTAGAGTTGAGCGAACCTCTGGAAGTTCGGGTTCTGCTGGTCCGTCCGAACTTCGGGACAAAGTCTGGGTCTGGACGGAACCCGAACGATCGCACGGACAACGAACCCCATTCTTGAAGGTCTCCAAGCGAGTTGAGATGAATATCTTTTAAATTCTAGAATGAATGTCCAATTTACTGAGGACAACAGAATTGAGGTCAACAAAAGTTGAGGACAAAACATTCAGAGATGTTAGTGCGTTTTAAGGACAGTACGCCGAAGTGCAGTAGTCGGGGTGGGATGCGTAATGTAGTGATTTGTAAAATGCAGTAGTCCCCTACCCTAGTGCCCTAGGGGACTACTTCACTACACAAGTCACTGACTACTGCAGTTCGGCGTACTGTCTTTCAAACGCTAGGTGGTAGAACACTCACAGACCTGTGGTCCTGGGAATTCC
>BLSH010291950.1:788171-798955 GCA_018402905.1 Glandirana rugosa | reverse complement strand
CCCCCCCCCCCCCCCCAGCCTCAAAGCCTCAACAACCTGTGTGTCAGCAAAAATGATGTGATGTGTTATGGCATCCATTTGCTGTTGAAGTTTCTGCTCTTGCTTCTGCAACAGCTCAATTAAGGCAGCCTCAGATTGCTGCTGGGCTCCCATATATTGCTGGAGAGCTCGCTGCTGATTAGCATTTGCTTGTAGTAGACTAGTATTCGTTTGTTGTTGGTTAGCATTTGCTACAGCAAGCTGTCTCAGTATTTCTTCCATGCTGGCCTGTCACACAAAAAAAAACTGCCCCTGGCTTCCTCCACCACGGTAAGGGGGTTAGCTCGGCAGTGGGTGTGTTTGACCCCCTGGAAGGGTTCACTACACAATTTAGGCACAGCGAGACAGCAGTTTCAGAGGAAAACAAAAAGGTAGTTTATTCTCACTAAGTACAATGTGAAAAACAGCAAAACAAAAAAAACAAACAGCAAAATAAATCCTAGGCCACTTGGCCACTGACTACACAATAGGTTTCCCTGTCTGTCAGCTGGGTACAGCCTACCGCTGCACCTAGCTCCTATCTCTCACTGAAGACAGTCAGCCACACAGGCTTCTTACCAGACAAGCTGTTACACTCCCCAGTCTGTTGACATGACACAGAACCTGGATCCAGGGTGGAGCAACTGCTGGGAGTTCTTGTAGAGGCCTTAATGAGCCAGCTCACCTCGGCTGCGCTCATTACCTCTACACCTGCAAGACTCCCCTTAGTGGTATAATTCTGCATACAGCTTAAATCTAGAGCAAATGTACCTGCCATCCTGCACGCAACCCAGCATCTTTACCCGCCAGCTGCCACATACCCCCCCCCCCTTGTTTCAAACTGGGGTTTGTAACACAGGCAGTCAGGTACGCAGGCAAGGCTGCTGTTAGAAATTGTGGGGACTTGTACAGCCTACCTGACAGGGCCCCCCCAAAAATATCAAAACAATACTCTTACTAATAAAAAATCATTATTAGCGGACACAAACATAACATAACTTACAAAATTCCTGCTAAATCTAAAAGATACAACTGCATTGAGTTAACAAAGTCCTGTGTGTAAATTAGGTCTTGGGGCTCAGTCACATGGGTGATGAGGCCTGTACAGTGTGATTTCGGGTTTTGTTTTGTTTGGTTTTATGTGGCTGGAGCTGTGTACACCAGCCTATATTACACTATGGGGACACAGCAGCTGTACAAACACAGCCACATGCCCTCATTTCACAGGCATGTGAATGCAGGCGTATGGCCCAAAAAAAGGAATGTGCATTCGGGGCAACTCACCCACATGTGGCTGTGTTCAGGTATAATACAGGAGATGATCAGAGACTGCAGATATACTACAGGAGACGGTCAGAGACTGCAGACATGACACAGGAGATGGTCAGAGACTGCAGGCATTATACAGGAGATGGTCAGAGACTGCAGATATGATACAGGAGACGGTTAGAGACTGCAAACATACTACAGGAGATGATCAGAGACTGCAGACATGATACAGGAGATGGTCAGAGACTGCTGACATGACACAGGAGATGGTCAGAGACTGCAGACATGATACAGGAGACAGCCAGAGACTGCAGGCATACTACAGGAGATGGTCAGAGACTGCAGACATACTACAGGAGACGGTCAGAGACTGCAGGCATACTACAGGAGATGGTCAGGGACTGCAGACATAATACAGGAGACGGTCAGAGACTGCAGACATACTACAGGAGACGGTCAGAGACTGCAGGCATACTACAGGAGACGGTCAGAGACTGCAGGCATACTACAGCAGATGGTCAGAGACTGCAGACATGATACAGGAGATGGTCAGAGACTGTTTGCATACTATAGGAGATGGTCAGACACTGCAGACATGATACAGGAGATTGGTTAGAGACTGCAGGCATACTACAGGAGATGGTCAGAGACTGCAGACATGATACAGGAGATGGTCAAAGACTGCAGGCATACTACAGGAGATGGTCAGAGACTGCAGACATGATGCAGGAGACGGTCAGAGACTGCAGGCATACTACAGGAGATGGTCAGAGACTGCAGACATGATACAGGAGATTGGTTAGAGACTGCAGGCATAGTACAAGCAGTCCTAGCAGTGACCAAAAACATTGATCACTGCGCTTTGTATAAACAGGGTTTACAAGATATAACAAAGTGCCAAAAAAAAAATGCAGTCAATTGCTCAAGCACAGGAGGACAAGAAATGGTTAATAGGTCTGTGGAGCTCATATGACCAGTCTATAATTCCTGCAAAGATAATACAAGGACTCAGGCACAAATAGCTCAGCTGAAGTTAATTACTGACAACTTGTCACATATTCATATCCTAATGCCAGCTGCAGCATCTTCTAGAAGTTTAGTCATTATCATTATCAGTGTGTTCCCCGTCCTGTGTGCAGTGTAAATAAAAACAAAGATAAGAAGCGTAAGAAGAGCAAGAGGAAGTCATCCCTCGATCAGTGTGTTCAGTGCCTAATCTGCACATAGGAAAGGAGAACACACTGATGATGATGACTTCTGCAGCCGGCATTATGTCTGACATGTTACTGACGATGATCGGCTGTTTCTATAGTGCTAGCTATGTAGAGCCCACTGTGGGCACTGAGTGATCTGTTGGATGTGATCATACCTTCTTCATACGAGGGTATGTCGTATCCTCTCCCTCCCGCCCTGCTTTAGCCACTAGCTTCTTCTGCTCAAATGTGGCGGGCTGGATAAGGGGAGGGTTACAGAGAAAAGCTGATTGGCTAAAGAGGTGGTGGGAGGCGGAGCAACTAATCAGCAGCCACTCCCTCCCACTCAGATGAGCAGCGCTATTGGCTTGTTACACTGGTGTGTGCCTCCCCCTATACCATCTGAAAACCGGTGGAAGGGAGAGGGGGATCGCCGCACAGGGCACAGCTCTGCAATTGTCACCGCTCCCCCCTTACTATCCGTGCCCCCCCGTTTCCCCGGGCCCCCCACAGGAGGACCGGTGGTCCCCCGCTATCAGCAGCCCTGCACGCAGGTACCCGGGACAAGGCATCCACATTCCCCATTTGAACTCCAGGCTGATGCTTTATGGAGAAGCTGTATTCTTGCAGGACCAGGAACCACTGATTTACCTTCTATTGGTCTCCTTGTTTTGAGCCATCCCCTTTAAGGGTGCGTGATCTGTAAACAGATCAAAGTGTCTACCCAGCAAATAATATCGCAGGGAGTCTAGTGCCCATTTCAGCGCTAGACACTCTTTCTCAATTGTGGCATAGTTTTCTTCGTGGGGATTCAGTTTCCTGCTAAGATAAATGACTGGGTGCTCTTCTCCATTCCAGACCTGGGACAACACTGCTCCTAAGCCTACATCTGACGCATCAGTCTGTACCACAAGTCCTTAGTGAAGTCAGGGGAGTACAGCACTGGTTGGCTACATAAGGCTTTTTTTAAAGCCTGGAAGGCTGCTTGAGCCTTCGGGGTCCATTTCACCATGGTAGACTCTCTCCCTTTTGCCAGGTTGGTTAGGGGCATGGCCTGCAAAGCAAAGTGAGGAATGAATCGCCCATAGTATCCAGCAATTCCGAGGAGCGCTTAAACCTGCTTCTTGCTGTTGGGGCGCGGCCAGCTATTTATGGCTTTCACTTTGTTGATTTGGGGTTTTATCACTCCCCTCCCAATAGTGTACCCCAAATATTTGGCCTCTTCCTGTCCAATGGTACACTTTTTTGGATTAGCCGTGAACCCAGCTTCCCTTATGGAGTCTAGTACAGCTTGCACTTTTGGCAGATGTGAGGCCCAATCCGTACTGTGGATAATCACATCGTCCAAGTAGGCTGCAGCATACTTCTGATGGGGCCTCAGAATTTTGTCCATTTTCCGCTGGAACGTGGCTGGTGCATTCTGTAACCCATACGGCATTCTTTTATATTGGAATGCCCCCTCTGGTGTTACAAATGCCATTTTCTCCTTCGCTGACTCAGCTAGGGGAATTTGCCAATACCCCTTCGTGAGATCAAGGGTCGTCATGTATCGGGCTGTTCGATCAGTTCATCTATGCGTGGCATGGGGTAGGTGTCAAAATTTTGTAACTTTATTCAACTGCCGGAAATCGTTACAAAATCTCCAGCTCCCATCGGGTTTGGGCACTAAAACGATCGGGCTGGACCAGTCACTCTGGGACTCTTCTATCACACCTAATTCAAGCATTCGTTGGACTACCCCTCGTATTGCCTCCCATCGAGCCTCCGGTATTTGATAGGGTTTTAGTTTTACTCTTTCACCTGGCGGGGTGATAATGTCGTGCACTACACCAGATGTTTGTCCCAGCAGCTCAGAGAACACCTCTCTGTTGCGGAGCACAAACTCTTTCACCTCCTGTTTTTGGGGTTTTGATAAAGTGATTGCTATTCCCACCTCAGGAATTAAGCAATCAGACTGAGTCTGCGACACCAAGGTTTCTGCGACTAGAGATTCCCTATCCCTCCAGGCTTTCAACAGATTAATGTGGCATATCTGTTCTGGCTTTTGCCGTCCTGATTGTCTGACCCTGTAGTTCACTTCACTCACTTGTTCAATAATCTCATAGGGACCCTGCCATTTGGCCAGGAATTTGCTTTTGACCGTAGGGATTAGTACCTACACCCTATCCCCCAGTGAAAAAGTATGGGTCTTGGCCTTGCAGTTATACACCCTTTGCTGTGCTAACTGTGCTTGAGCCAAATGTTCCTTGATGATTGCCATTACTTGTGCAATTTTATCTTGCATTAGAGCAACATGCTCAATCACACTCCAGTGGGGAGAACTCTCACTTTCCCAAGTTTCCTTGGTGATATCCAACAGCCCTCTTGGTTGTCTTCCATAGAGTAACTCGAAGGGCGAGAACCCGGTAGAGGATTGTGGTACTTCCCGAATAGCAAACATCAAGTAGGGTATTAAACAGTCCCAATCCTTTCCATCTCGATCCACCACCTTTTTAAACATTTGATTTAGGGTTTTGTTGAACCTTTCAACCAACCCATCTGTTTGAGGGTAATACACAGATTTACGTAATTGTGTCACTTTGAACAACTTGCACAGCTCTTTCATTACCCTGGACATAAATGGAGTACCCTGGTCTGTAAGCAATTCCTTACAAATACCTACAGGGCTGAAGACCAGAAATAGCTCTTTGGCTATCGTCTTGGCAGAGGTATTTCTAAGAGGGATTGCTTCAGGATAGCGGGTGGCATAGTCCATTAAGACCAAAATGTACTGATGCCCCCTAGCGGACTTCAGGATCGGACCTACCAAATCCATTGCGATCCTCTCAAAGGGAACCTCAATGATGGGGAGAGGTACCAGTGGGTTACGGAAATGCGACAAAGGTGCCAACTTCTGACACACAGGGCAGGAGGAACAATAATTTTCTATTTCCTTCATGACCCCAGGCCAATAGAATCTTTGCAATACTCTCTCTCTGGTTTTCTCTGCCCCCAAATGACCTCCCAAAATGTGTCCATTGGCTAATTCCAATACAAACTTCTTATAGAGCTTGGGTACCACAAGTTGCTCAATGGTTTCATCCGCCTTTTGGGCAACCCGATACAAGAGATCCCTTTCCACCATAAAGGTTGGGTAACTGCAGCACTGATCTGGGTTCACTAGTTCAGCATCTATCTTTACCACATTTTCCCACACCTTTATCAGGGTGGGGTTTTTTACCTGTTCTGTGGCAAAATTTTCCCTGTGAACCTCTAAATCAGAGAACTCTACAGACGGCATGTTTTCGTCTGAAGATGTTGGTCCCTCCCCAGTTTCCCGAGTCTCTCCTGCCAACATCGACAAGGGAAAATCTGGAGAAGTCTCACCATTCTGAGAGGATACCTGGGATCCCTCTTCCTGGCCTCCAGGGGTCTCTGTGGGGGGTTCAGGACCATCCCAGAGTTCCCAGAATTTTGGAAAATCCCTCCCCACAATAGCATCATGTGGTAAGTGAGGCACCAACCCCACCTGATGAGTTATGTTACCTTTGGGGGTCTCAAAAACCACTTTAGCCACAGGATACTCTCTGGTGTCCCCATGTACACAAATAACAGCCACCTTGTTATTCCCAGAGACCTCTGTAGTAACTAATTCAACTTTGATCAATGTTACCAGACTACCTGAATCTAGCAGCACCACACTTTTATCATTAACACACATTTTGCATAAATGTTTTTCAGTTCCCCAAGTGGCAGTGCATGCAACTGTTGCAAACAGCGACTGACGTCTGTCTCTTATATAGTCACATTCCATAGGCTCATCCACAAATGGGCAATTGGCTGCAATATGTCCCTCTTGCCGGCAACGATAACAAATAAACTTTTTCGCTGCTTCCTGAGACTTTGACTGCGGTCGCCATACATTATGCAAACTTCCCGCCCTCTCACTCTCTCCACCCTTACCCCTTGAAGTCATCTTACCCGCCGCTGGGGATGGTCTGGTCTTAGGGTGGAAAGTCCATGAGTCCCTGGGAGAGGCGGTCAGGTTCTCTGGGTTTCCATGGTTTACCCACTTTTGGATAGCAGTGGGTAGAGATCTCAGGAACCGATCCATTATGACACGTTCCACAGTCTTTGATGCTGTCAAAGTTTCAGGTTGCAGCCACTTCCTGCCCAGGTGAATGAGATCATACATTTGCGACCTAGGGGGCTTTTCAAGTTGGAAAGTCCAGTTATGCACACGCTGAGCCTGGACAGCCAGGGTGACATCCAGCCGTGCCAATATTTCTGTCTTTAGCACAACATAGTCTTTTGCTTGGTCCAGCTCTAGGTCATAATACACTTTCTGCGATTCACCAGCCAATAGAGGAGCCACCAATCCAGCCCACTGCTCCTTAGGCCACTTTTCTCTTTCTGCAGTCCTTTCAAATGTGGTCAGAAACACTTCCGGATCATCCTCTCCAGTCATTTTTGGCAATAAACGGCTCACACAAAATGATGATGTATTACTGGAACCACTCGCCTCACTGGTCTGTCGATGCTGTTGTGTTATGGCCTCCATTTGCTGTTTAAGTCTCTGCTCTTGCTTCTGCAACAGCTCAATTAAGGGAGCCTCAGATTGCTGCTGGGCTCCCATATATTGCTGGAGAGCTTGCTGCTGATTAGCGTTTGCTTGTTGTAGACTAGCATTCCTTTGTTGCTGATTAGCATTTGCTACAGCAAGCTGTCTCAGTATTTCTTCCATGCTGGCCTTTCACAAAAAAGAAAACTGCCCCTGGCTTCCTCCACCACTGTAAGGGGGTTAGCTCGGCAGCGGGTGTGTTTGACCCCCTGGAAGGGTTCACTACACAATTTAGGCACAGCGAGACAGCAGTTTCAGAGGAAAACAAAAAGGTAGTTTATTCTCACTAAGTACAATATGAAAAACAGCAAAACAAAAAAAAAACAAACAGCAAAATAAATCCTAGGCCACTTGGCCACTGACTACACAATAGGTATCCCTGTCAGTCGGCTGGGTACAGCATACCGCTGTACCTAGCTCCTATCTCTCACTGAAGACAGTCAGCCACACAGGCTTCTTACCAGACAAGCTGTTACACTCCCCAGTCTGTTGACATGACACAGAACCTGGTTCCAGGGTGCAGCAACTCACCGATCCCTGCTGGGAGTTCTGGTAGAGGCCTTAATGAGCCAGCTCACCTCAGCTGCGCTCATTACCTCTACACCTGCAAGACTCCCCTTAGTGGTATAAGTCTGCATACAGGTTAAATCTAGGGCAAATGTACCTGCCATCCTGCACGCAACCGTGTGTCTTTACCCGGCAGCTGTCACACCTTATAAAACAAAATTGCTGCCTTTTCTGCAGCAGTAAACTGATTTTGAGTCTAGCTGCTACTTATTGTATGTCTCAGAGCAGGTGGAGAACAAAATTGTGAGTGTGTGTGTGTGTGTGGGGGGGGGGGGGGCAGGCCCAAATAAATGTTTACCCAGGGTCCAATCAATATTAAAGATGACCCTGGCATCATGAATATGGATACAGCCCCAGGTTATCCCAGAGAAACTGGCTCTGATAGCACGATGGGAGACTGTATTTATTCAGAGAACACACTGAGCTCTGGGTCTTGTCCTAGAGTGGAGGAGTCCAGCCTGAGGGGGGCATGCTGCTCTCTCAGGCACAGGCTGCCATGTGGAGGCCTCAGGCTGGTGACTTGATGGAGGAATGCAGAGACCCGGGTGCATAGAAGAAGCTGACTGGGGGGGGCTGTCTGCCACAGATCTGTCTGGTATCACTGGAGGGCATCACTTGGGAGATTGGAAGAAGGCATCCATCTGTCCTTGGGCCTTGTGAGTACAGACAGTGCTGAACCTTAAAGCGGAGTTACACCCAAAAGTGGAACTTCCACTTTAAGACCTCCTCACCAGCTCCTGATTCTGAAACTGAGCTTTTAGGGAGGAGGGGGGGTGCGGATACCTGATTTTTTGGGGTACTTCCACTCTAGTCACCTTACGCGATCGGAAGTGGAAGGACTCCTTCTTCCTCCCTCCTGAAGTCTTCTGGGACACAGGACAGGTCCTAGAAGACTTTGGGACCAATCAAAAAGTCTCGCGCCCGGCCATGAAGACGCTTCCTGTCATGGTCCGGTGCCCACAGTAGGAATGATGGCGCCTCAGAGGGAAGGGAGAGAGATTGGAGGCTCGTGCCAGCTGCTTCGCTGGACCGGGAGATAGGTAAGTGCAGAGGCATCACTAGGGGTGACCACAGGGGCCATGACCACCCCAACATTGTACTGTGCCCCCCATGTACCCCCAATTAAAAGATCCTGACCAGCCTGAAATGCAGGGGACAGGATGGTCTGAGCCGCCATAGTGCCGGCTCTGGCTCTGCCTCCAGCTGACTCCTACTCTGTCTCTTGGTCACTGGTTGCTAGAACTGCCTGGCATCTAGCAACCAGAGGAAGAGGATTTAACTTCCTCCTCCACACCTAAAGCTCCTGGGCTCAAAGTTTGAGTTGAGCCGCTCAGCTGCCGCCCCCGTGTCATGGACGGTGTGACACCTGGAGTGACAGTCCCCTTGCTGCTGGCTCGATGGTGGCGGGCTGCTAAATCCGGAGCCACCACCGACAGAGGCGGCGTCTTAAAGCAGTATGCGGGAAGCTGCCCAGTGAGCAGAGCAGCACGAGGCTGGCTAGAACAGCCCGGGAGGGAGTAGGAGAAGACCTCACCACCACGGCGCCACCCTGACCTGAGCAGCAGTGGGCGCACCATCCCCGAAGCCTCAGCCTTCACTCCTTCTCCAGCTCGTAGCTGTCACTGACACTGTGTGTGTCCTCAACCAGAAGAAAGACAGGCTGACTGACCGTGGGCCCAGAAGAAGAGGACGGATGGGAGGTAGGTGTATCACACAGACATACCTACCCACAGACAGAGGCTGGGATTGGGGGGCACAGCTGGGACTGCAGGCAGGGCTAGGGCCCCCTCTCCCTCTTTCTCTTACCCACCCCCCCTCTCTCTCTCTTACCACCCCCTCTGCCTCTCACCCACCCCCTCTCCCTCTCACCCACCCCCCCTCTCTCTCTCACCCTTCCCCCTCACCCTCTCACCTACCCCCTCTCCCTCTCACTAACCCCCTCTCCCTCTCAAGAGGGAATCAGGTAGATCAGTGTAATGGTCAGTATAGGAATCAGGTAGGTCAGTGTAGAAATCAGGTAGGTCAGTGTAGTAAACAGGTAGGTCAGTGTAGGAATCAGGTAGGTTAGTGTCGTGGACAGTGTAGGAATCAGATGGGTTAGTGTAGTGGTCAGTGTAGGAATCAGGTAGGTCAGTGTTGTGGTATGTATATATATATATTGCGTTTTAGAGTTGCCCCCCCTACTTTTGGTCCCTGTCCCCCCATGTGCCCCCCTAAATATGAAAGCTGGAGACGCCAATGGGTATGTGTCTGTTTATTAAAAGTCAGCAGCTACACTTTTTGTAGCTGCTGACTTTTAATAAACTTAAAAGACAGTGGAACTCCGTTTAAAGGACCTTGTGCTCTAGCTACCCCTCTGGTACCTAGTATAGTCAGCTCAGCTGTGGGTCTGTGGGGACAACAGCTGTTGTGTATAAGAGCTCTGTCCAGATATTGTCAGGACTTTGCTCTACTGGTTCTACTACTACTAAGCAAAAGAAGATTAAATCCTCAGTGTACATAGTTCTCATCCTTGGAGTATTCCACCACTACCGTCATCCCTATCCAAATTCTCCTAAAATAAAAACAACAAAAACAACATCCTCTAGACTGTTTTTTTGAAGAAAGAGTGAATGAGCCTGTTGTGTGCCTGGCTGCAGGGCTGAAGTTGGGAGGACCTGGACATAGACACATAGAAAAGTGATGGCAGAAAAAGACAGAGTAGTCCATCGAGTCTGCCCATTTTTTTTTTGATTGTTTTGCTTTTTTTTTTCATAAACTTTTTTGTTTGTGTATAGATCTATGTTTGCACCAAGTATGTTTAAAGCTATTTCGTTTTGTTAGTTTTTTTTTTACCCGTCTGAGCTACCTGATGAGACAGAAAAAGACGGTAGTGAAAAGATACACAGATACAGGTCCAGGAGGGTTGAAGTCGGGACGTCGGTCCGTGTGTTGTCCGAGTAAGTGAGAAAGAAGTTTTTTTGTCAGATCTCCTACAACAAAAACAACAAAAATAAAATCCTCTTAAACCTATCCCTACTGCCATCACCACCTTATGAGGTTCCTACTCTTGATACATGTGACTCCTAAATTAGAAGAAAACGAATCATCATCATCTTGGTCATCTCGTTTCAGGACTGTTATAGACCTGTCTCGAG
>BLSH010291950.1:770118-787675 GCA_018402905.1 Glandirana rugosa | reverse complement strand
GAGGCTTATGCTGCTATAGATTACATATATTACATTTTTGTCTGTGGGTTTTATCCGTTAACTTTAGCCTTCCTTGTTGAAAGCTCAACCAATTATTCCAAAATTCTTTTAATATGCAATAAAGTGTGAATAGGGCAGTAAGGTTGCCCTTGTGTGGGCATTAAGATCTGTGATTGCAGATATGTACCAACTTTGTCAGCTGTAATTGACAGTGGAAATCTATTATTCTTTAAGACAGTGGTTCTCAACTCCTGTCCTCTGGACCCACTAACAGGCCAGATTTGAAGTATTACCTTGGGGAGATGCAGACTAGAATACTGCAATCACTGAGCAGCAAATGATATCACCTGTGATGTAGTTCAGTTATCTTGCAAACCTGGCCTGTTGGTGGGTCCTGAGGACAGGAGTTGAGAACCACTGCTTTAGGATGAATGGAGCATTGTGCTTGAAACAACATGAGTAAGCAAAGGTATGAGCATCTGCTAACAAAAAAGTCATGCACATAGTGCACCAACATGGGTTCAGCCTGTTGCAATGTAGCCACTAATCAACAATCATCTTTTATTTTTTTTAAAACAATTAAAGTTTAAATCTGATGGGGTGGTATGGATTATTGCACATGTCTCTCTGCCCTGTCAAGTTAAAGTGGTAGTAAACCCATCCATTTAACAATATAAAAACCAGTTTCATTTCCGGCACGTGCCGGAAATGTAACACTCCTATTGGTTGTGCTCTAAACCAAACTGTCAAACCATCCAATGGCTGGTGTCATAGCTGATCATATGTGCAACATCATAGCAGTTGTAGATTAAACAAAGGCCAAGATGGCAGCTTCCTTGGCTGAAAATGATAGGGGGGTATACTACCACTTTAAGGAAACGTATACATAAACTGGCATACACAGTTAGAGATAGATGGGTGAATTCCCCAGCCCTGAGATTGTATTCTGACATCAGCACCCACTACTGTCAATATACACTGGTCAGTGGCTGAAGCTAATTTGCTGCTTCCGTTGACCGAGGGAAATTTTCCAACACAGCAGGTCTCTTCAACAGACGTCAATTAAACATACGACTTCTGTCGAGCAGGGACAGCCACACACTGATCAAAAGTGTAAAAAAGTTGTCCCTACCGAATGTGTAGGCTGCCATTGCTGACCTGGCTTTCTCTGGCTTCAGTACTTTTGGAGTCACAAACCTTTGACAGGTATGCAGATCAGGGCTTCTGACTTCACTTGACGATTCCTTGTTCTATTCAGTGACTTAGGAAGTATTGAAACCAGTGAAAGCCAGGCACAAGTAATTATTGGAAGCATGTCAGGCTTAGCAGCCCACATAAATCTTTTATGACAGGTATAATTTAAAGTGCCAATTTAACATGAAAACATTTGCAGACAGATATAAAAGCATTAGAAACTCTGGAAAAGTGTTTAGACTGGAGCTCTTCATTAGAAGTACTATCGACTAGAAGTGTTCATCAGAAGTACTATTTACACAGTAGTTGTAGTATATACAGTACAAATATATATATATATATATATATATATATATATATATATATATATAGTGAGTGACCTATATTCCAGTTCTATTATGTCCAAGCAAAAATAAGTCAGAGGTTATTTAGTATATTATTAAAGAAAACACAACGGTAGGAAAAATAAATCGCAATCCAATACAGTCTGCAGTAACAGATGTAATGTTACAGCACTTTATTTGTGAATCACAGTCATCCTATACAGTGCACTTCATTTGTTCTTGTGCAATCTAGTTCTTTCTAAACACAGAATAACGGTCTGTTCTGAACTACTAACAGCCTAATGCCATCACTTACTGCCATTGCCTTGATGCTGGTGCTAGCTGTCCTAAAAGTTATTATATAACTGCTTTAAGACTTACCAGTATTCACTGCTTCTCCTCGGTTCTTCTTCTTCATCTATTTCCTTTAAATGCCAATATTTTGATTTCTGTCTTTCCATTCCTGTTTCGCCCTCCCTCCCTATGGCTGTCTGACTCATGGATCTCTGCCTCCCCCTACACCTTTTTGTTACAATTACTTAATTTTGTGCAGACTATTCCAATTTACTCCCCTTTACACATACCTTTAAGCCTCCTGGATCCCTTTTCCGTCCTTCACTTTTTCTATGGCGCTCTGTGCTTTTGCTTAAGTTTCACTGCTTGCTCTTCTTTCACTCCTTGGTTTGGAAGTCTCTCTGGAGTATGTCTGTGAGTTTCCTCTCTGGGGACAATGTGGGAGTTTATGTGCCTGTAATAAGCAGGTTCTAAGAGAGCGATCCATAAATAAATGCTTGTATTTACAATTTCAAGGTGCTATTTAAAACCTTGCCTCAAGACTTAAGTCTACTTTTCAATCACACAAAACAAGTGGGGCTTTTTGTTCACGATAAGCCAAAATGTTACCCCAAACAGGATGATATGCTCAATTTGAATTCAGTATTTTATTACATGAAGTTTTGTTTCCTTTCACATAAAAATGTTGATGTTCTTGCAAATAGGTTTAATTTTTAAATTTTTTTTAACATAATCTATCACAAATTACACAGATAAGTATTATATATATCCACATGCTTATATATATATATATATATATATATATCTTTCCTATATTATTTTGTTTTGGTATGCTGGTTTCCAGCCCCGGGGTCTGGTAATTGCAGTTCTCTGTGTGCAGCTTTTAGCTCAGAAAAAAAACACATCTCTGACCTGTGACTTTAACTTGGCCCGATAACCTACTCCTACCTTCACCTGAAATCTAAGACCCTCAACTTTGCCCCCAACACCTAAAATCAACTCAGCCCTGAAAATAAATCTTTAACACTTAAGCTAGCCTTAACCACTTCCCAAACGCGTAACAACTATAAGCGGCGACAGTGTGGCTCTGTCCCGCATATCACCGCTTATAGTCGTCACTCGCGGGCTGAGCGGGGCCACGGGTCAGGCGGACTCGATGTGGCAGAGCCAAAAACGGGGAACCGCCAATGTAAACACAGTGGTTTCCCATTCTGACATGCGGCATGTCAGAGATCTACTGATCCCTGTACTCGGGATCAGTTAGATCTCTTGTGCCCCTGGCAGCCCAGCCCCCTCACATTTAGAACACACCTAGGGAAAGCAGTTAACCACCCCTTTCTCTGCCCCCTGCAGGTTAACCCCTTCCCTGCCAATGACATTTATACAGTAATTAGTGGATATTTAAATTTCTGATCGCCGTATAAATGTCATTGGTCCCAAAAAAGTGTAAAAAATGTCCGACATGTCCGCCCCAATATCACAATCCCAATAAAAATTGCAGATCGATGCCATTACTAGTAAAAAAAATGCTAGAAATTAATTCTCATGGTTTGTAAACGCGGCAATGTTTGCGCAAACCAATCAATAAATGCTGATTGCAATTTTTTTTCCAGAAATATGAAGAAGAATATAAATCGGCCAAAACCGATGAATAAATTTGTTTTTTTTATATTTTTTTTGGGATATGTATTTTAGCAAAAAGTAAGAAATATTGTTTTTTTTGCAAAATTGTCGCTCCTTTTTTTGTTTATAGCAGTGATCAGAAATGACTCAGAGGTGATCAAATACCACCAAAAGAAAGCTCTATTTGTGGGGAAAAAAAAGACGCAAATTTCATTTGGGTACAACGTCGCATGACTGTCAGTTAAAGTGACACAGTGCCGAATCACAAAAGGTGCTCTGGTCCTAAGGTGGGAAATCCTTCTGGGGCTAAAGTGGTTAAAGGCTAACCCCATCTTTTTGACCATGTTATATGTCATATCCATATTTAGGGTGTAACATAAAACCTTACAAGAGCCAGGTGTTCTTATTCCTGTCAACTCCTATCAAATTTAAAAAATTGGCACAGCTATGTGTGGCTCTGCCTGCACAGCCGCATCATTCATTCACAGGAAATAGCGAGACAGAGGAACTCGTAGTTCTCAATGGAACACAAGTGTAGCAATGTCATTGCACTCGTAGAGTATTCCTGCAACCATGTAACTAAAGGTTCATACCTCAGTATGGACCAGCAGCTGCATAGAGGGTCAGCAGGAGCCTGTGTATTGCACCGATCCACCAATTAAAGGTATAATGCTTTCCAGACTCTTCCAGACTATTTTTTTTTCTGAAAAAGTGCATTTAGCCTTTGATATTTAACCTAACGAGACTCCATCATAGAAAAAAGGGGGAAGCTACTGCAGGTGTGAGGTGCAGGCACTTCCTGCTATGGTTGGTCTTAACAGCATTTCCAAATAGTGATGAAGCTTGCTATTACGCCCTACTCCAATACATTCATGTTGATCCATCACTATGATGGGCAGCCTCTCTGGCCAATTGGAATTTATAGGAGGTAGAAAGGGGCTATCAGGAAGTTTCAAATCTTTGCCTGTCAGAATGACCTGAGATTTGGCTGTGACAAGAAGATTTGGGAAGCTGCTGCAGGCACATTACCTGTAGTTGTCCACACTTCATACCTGCAGCAGTTTGCCCCCTTTCTCCTCAGTGACAGAACCCTAACCTAACACTTAATTAATCCTGAAAAATACAATGTCACCTTGTCCATGCAGCACAAAGTGAAGGCGTCTCTGTAAAATTTCCATCCACTGTCCATCCGTCTCTTATGCTCACCTTGCCTTGCCTTGTTCTCTGCTCCTTCCTTTGTCACAGCCGGCGACACTACCCAACACTTCTACGGCACTTCTGCCCAGCACCCAGCTCCACTGGGTTTGCCAACACCACTGATTTCAGTACCAGAGAATGGCCTACAGGGCAACGAAAGAGCACAGGCAAGGTGAGTACCAAGGGTTTGGAGGGGGCATTTTGCAGAGACATTGGCACTTTTTAACAGTTAAAGTGGTTGTAAAGCCACTATGTTATGATCATACATTCCCATCTGTTAGATAACAATATGTGCCCCACTGTATGTGCTGTATAAATATGCCAATTTCTACCTTATTTCAGAGCCTCTCCAGACGCTCTCCTCTCCCATGCTGACAGCTACAGCGGGAGAAGCCGAGAACTCCCACTGACGTCAGGAGAAGGGTACGGGAGGAAAGAAGGAGAGCAGTGGGTGGTCACGTGAGCACCAGGAGGCACTCTGAAATGAGTTAGAAATCAGCATATTTTTTATACAGCACATACAGCAGGGCACATATTATCTAACACTGGGGATTGTATGAATATAAAATAGTTATAATAGCAGCAGGCAGGGCAGGAGCAGGGAGCAGAGCAGCACTGTCACAAGTTGACAGGGCGGGGGGGGGAGGACAGAGGAGAGACAGCAGATGATGGAGGGACGTAAATGGACCACAGTATCAGGGCTCAGCAGCCATGATAAACTGTGGTCAGTTTACAGAGGGGAGGGCAGAACCAGGCCACCATTTAATGGCTATTTTAGGACATAAGTGGCCAAATTACGCAGCACAAGCACTGTGCTGTATAACATGCTTTAAGGGAACTGGATCAATTTTTTTTTTTTTTTTTAGGGTTACAAACACTTTAACCCTAAAATGTAGCCTGACACTTAACCTTCTAAATGTTAACACTAAAGACTTATTGAAGACTTAGAATTGTAGTATATAAAGTTGGTAAAAGTCCCACTTTATTATTATGAAATATTGCATTCTATTTAGAAACTATTATGAGCAATTGTCATAGAAAGTGTGGTCCATCTGTATTACCTGCGAGTTATTCTGCCCCCTCGAAGTGTGGAGTGAATATCCACTCATCACCATGGACCTTAACAAGGAGGCATGGGTTTGTGTGATACTCCTTGTTTGTTCCCTACTCATGTCATGTAAATAACCACAGAAAAGTATCAATTTAACAGGCACAGAACATCTAACATTCGCGCATTCGACGCTTAAGTCCGTAGCAACACAGGTCTAACTAACAATATTCAGGCAGAGTTATAAAATACGCACAGATAAGGGACAGATGGCCTTCGGATAGCTTGGTAAACCAGGTAGGTAGGTTGCAGAAAAATGATCAAGAGAATCCAGGAGACAGAACAAGTCCCCTATACTGCTTAAACAACATTGTAGCTTGTCCCAATTTTGCAATAGCTTCTTAGTACAATTTTTAATTAATAGTTTTGATTATCCAATAGTAATCTGTGCATTAATATAGATAGTGTTACATAAATGAAACCATAAAAAGAGATCTTACCATTGGAGCAGGGGACATTATAAATAGAGCTTTGCAAGCATGATCAAAAGGGAAATGGTCTGAATTTTGCATAGTCCCTACGTTTTTAACCACTTAAGTACTAGCCTGTATATCCCCCTTTATTACAGGTCATGTTTCATGTTTTGGTGTATTTAATAACTACTGATTTTTTTTTCTAATTTTCACAATACAAATAATAAACAACCAACAGTTCTAAAAATTCCTGATATTCTGTCTGCTTATCACAATTCTTGAGATCCTAAAATGCTAGGATATAGCACATGCAGTGCAGCAGTCAGAGTGCAGGGGCCATGAGAAATGCACAGAACAGCTTGCACATTTCAGTGGTCGGGAGTTTGTTTCCCATGATGGTGGATTGTAGTGAGTGTCCCATAACTGTTGGTGTTGTTGTTCCCCCATCACATTGGTGGTCATTGTAATACATTAATAATCAAAAAGCCTCCTTGCTTCTTTCTGTGTCCTCTTACTGTTCAGTGTACCCCCTAGCTGCTCTTTGTGCTCCCTTTGTGGTTAGTGTACCCTCCTTTCATTGGTGGTCACTGGGAGCTGCAGTGTTACTTACATAGGAAGAAGTTATTGGAGCAGTGGCGGCCCGTCCATTAAGGGTGCATGGGCCCCGCCCCCTCTATGCCATGGATAGATTCATGCATAGCATGAATCTATCCATGGCCACCCGCAACCACCTCCTATTCATGCGGCTGGTCCCTGTGAGGCACTGGCCGCATGAATTACCGCTGCGGGGGGGTACTTTGAAGCATCTCATTAGAGCTGTAAGGTCTAATAGGCTTCAATAAAGTGTGGCTTGTGGAAAAAAGCGTGCCACCACAAGCCCTTAGAAAGGCAAATAAACATTTGCCTTTCTAACACTAAACTGCTCTCCACCAATCAATAAGCGCCGGTATGTTACCGGTTTCCCGATTGGTGGAGAAGATAGGCGATCCTATTGGACACCTTTCTCGTCGGAGGAGGAGGGGAATGCACAGCCGAAGCATAGCCGCTAGTCGGACATCACTCCCCGCTCGCTGGACTCTGCCTGCTGCCCACTCCTAGATGGGGTAAGAGCGGGACTTTGATGTCCCGACTACCTGGGGGGGCTCGGGGGTATGGTCAGTGCCGCGAACCCAGTGTCGGGGGGGGGCTGTATATACCTATCTATGGTGCTGTATATATCTATTTATGGTGCTGTATACATCTATCTATGGTGCTGTAAATATCTATCTGTGATGCTGTATATATCTATCTATGGTGTTGTATATCCCTATCTGCGGAGCTGTATATCCCTATCTGCGATGCTGTATATACCTATCTGTGGTGCTGTATATATCTATCTATGGTTCTGTATATACCTATCTGTGGTGCTGTATATATCTATCAGTGGTGATGTATAAAACTATCTATGGTGCTGTATATCCCTATCTGTGGCGCTGTATATACCTATCTGTGGTGTTGTATATACCCCTATCTGTGGTGCTGTATATCCCTATCTGTGGTGCAGTATATACCCCTTCTGTGATGCTGTATATATCCCTATCTGTGGTGCTGTATACAGTATCTCACAAAAGTGAGTACACCCCTCACATTTTTGTAAATATTTTATTCTATCTTTTCATGTGACAACACTGAAGAAATGTGCTACAATGTAAAGTAGTGAGTGTACAGCTTGTATAATAGTGTAAATTTGCTGTCCCCTCAAAATAACTCAACACACAGCCATTAATGTCTAAACCGCTGGCAACAAATGTGAATACACCCCTAAATGAAAATATCCAAATTGGGCCCAAAGTGTCAATATTTTGTGTGGCCACCATTATTTTCCAGCATTGCCTCAACCCACTTGGGCATGGAGTTCACCAGAGCTTCACAGGTTGCCACTGGAGTCCTCTTCCACTCCTGACAACAGCACGGAGCTGATGGATGTTAGAGGCCTTGCGCTCCTCCATCTTCCATTTGAGGATGCCCCACAGATGCTCAATAGGGTTTAAATCTGGAGACATGCTTGTCCAGCATACTGCCCCTTAAGGATGATACAAACAAAAAAAAAAAAATGCAATATGCATACATATGTGAATAATACAAAAGAGCAACAGTTCCAATACGGAAGTCCCAAAAGGAACCGCAAAATGTTCTGATGTGAAAGACTAACACAAGCGCCTGATCCCACATGGGGATCAAACAATATCTTGCTGCCTTGCAGCATCAATTAATCTGAACGTAATACTCCAGCAATAGGTCCTAGATGGTACACTCAATAAGAGGAATAAACAAACAGAAAGGATCCCATAGTGCAGTAAGATAAAAATGTCTTGAATTTGTAATAAGATTACACTTACAATAGCCAAGAATCTTAACAGTGTAAATTTTAATATGATAGCCAAAATAGGTGGGCATAACAAAGTCACGAGTCCAGCCTTTCCCAATGCATTTCTCTGTAACAAGCATTTTTAGGGGATAGAGGGTCAGCCCTCCCAAGGCTGGACTTCAAATATGTATGCCTTTGTTCTTCTCCATTACATAAGGACTGGTGGGATTAGTAGTTTACAGAAGGAAGATAACATTGTTTTTACTTCCAGTTCTTTTCACAGTGACAATGACACTGCATTTCTGGCAAAATCAACATGTTTTCCCGATACTTTTTATTCCTCTGTGGGTTGAACTGGATGGACTTGTGTTTTTTTTTTCAACCAGATTTGTGAATGGAGTTTTATTACTCATGTAGCGCTACCCCCACAGGAGCCGCTTAAGTATGTTCAGTCTGCTACTCTGCCTCTCAACCCCAATAACAGCCTCAGTCCCCACTGGCACACCTGGCAACAGTGTGAGTGCAAGGATCAATAAAAAAAAACACACACGTTATTATGAAACACAGGAATTGTCTTTACTGTAGTATTTCTGTGGAATAACCATTGGCAATATGCTCAACGAATACAATAGAAGAACATTAACTAAAGTTATGAGCAATATAGTGCAATAGTACATTTAGGCTGCTTTCAGGGGATTCAGAACCTTAGAACAATCCCAATAGCAGAGCAAACTCTTTAATAACAATAAAGTCACAACAATGGCAAACTGTACCAGATCGGTTACCTTTACTCAGTTTGGCTCTATGAGTCCAGGCAGGAGGAGAGTAGAAGACCGACCCTCTCTATGTCAGATCCCTCTCTTCTGTCTCCTGACACCACAGGCCCAATAACAAATACTGTATGCAAATCAACAGTCAATATCTTAACTTTCTAAATAGGCTGTCCCATACACCCACTGCATATACAGAGCCCTGGATATACAGTATCTCACAAAAGTGAGTACACCCCTCACATTATTGTAAATATTTTATTCCATCTTTTCATGTGACAACACTGGAGAAATGACACTTTGCTACAATGTAAAGTAGTGAGTGTACAGCTTGTATAACAGTGTAAATTTGCTGTCCCTAAACCACTGGCAACAAAAGTGAGTACACCCCTAAGTGAAAATGTCCAAATTGGGTCCAAAGTGTCAATATTTTGTGTGGCTACCATTATTTTCCAGCACTGCCTTAACCTTTTGGGCATAGAGTTTACCAGAGCTTCACAGGTTGCCACTGGAGTCCTCATCCTCTCCTCCATGACGACATCAAAGAGCTGGTGGATGTTAGAGACCTTGCACTCCTCCAACTTCCATCTGAGGATGCCCCACAGATGCTCAATAGGGTTTAGGTATGGCGACATGCTTGGCCAATCCATCACCTTTACCCTCCGCTTCTTTAGCAAGGCAGTGGTCATCTTGGAGGTGTGTTTGGGGTCGTTATGTTGGAATACTGCCCTGTGACCCAGTCTCTGACAGAGGATCATGCTCTGCTTCAGTATGTCACAGTACATGTTGGCATTCATGGTCAATGAACTGTAGCTCCCAGTGCCAGGAACACTCATGCAGCCCCAGACCATGACAGTCCCACCACCATGCTTGACTGTAGGCAAGACACACTTGTCTTTGTACTCCTCACCTGGTTGTCGCCACACACGCTTGACACCATCTGAATCAAATACGTTTATCTTTGTCTCATCAGACCACAGAACATGGCTCCAGTAATTCATGTCCTTAGTCTGCTTGTTTTCAGCAAACTGTTTGCAGGCTTTCTTGTGCATAATCTTTAGAAGAGGCGTCCTTCTGGGACAACAGCCATTCAGACCAATTTGATGCAGTGTGTGGCATATGGTCTGAGCACTGACAGGCTGACCTCCCACCCCTTCAACCTCTGCAGCAATGCTGGCAGCACTCATATGTCTATTTCCCAAGGACAACCCCTGGATATGACGCTGAGCACGTGGACTTAACTTCTTTGGTCGACCATGGCGAGGCCTGTTCTGAGTGGAACCTATCCTGTTAAACCGCTGTATGGTCTTGGCTACTGTGCTGCAGCTCAGTTTCATGGGTCTTGGCAATCTTCTTATAGCCTACGCCACCTTTATGTAGAGCAACAATTCTTTTTTTTCAGATCCTCAGAGAGTTCTTTATCATGAGGTGCCATGTTTAACTTTAGTGACCAGTATGAGAGAGCGAGAGTGATAACACCAAATTTAACACACCTGCTCCCTATTCACACCTAAGACTTTGTAACACTAACGAGTCACATGACAACGGGGAGGGAAAATGGCTAATTGGCCTCAATATGGACATTTTCACTAAGGGGTGTACTCACTTTTGTTGCCAGCGGTTTAGAAGTTAATGCCTGTGTGTTGAGTTATTTTGAGGGGACATCAAATTTACACTGTTATACAAGCTGTACATTTACTACTTTACATTGTAGCAAAGTATAATTTCTTCAGTGTTGTCACATGAAAAGATATAATAAAAAATTTACAAAAATGTGAGGGGTGTACTCACTTCTGTGAGATACTGTATGAGTGTGAGGCTGTATGGTAATGGTAACTTGAGTCTCTTTGAAGTTAAATAGGTTTTGGCATCTTTAGCTAGCCACTCTCATTGATGCACTTAAATTCCTGGGTAGCAGGCCCAAATAACATAACTGGCCTGGATCATTAAGTGAAGAATGCAAGATTTTCCTCAGCAGGGTGAAAGGCCAATGATCTTTGTATACAGTGTCTTTCTACTTAAATGGTGTTACTACAAGTGTTGGCAAGATGACTACCAGCAATGATATCTGTATACAGGGTTCAATATAACTCCGTCTGTGCATTGTCCTTGTTTCCTGCAAATGGGCAAGAGCCCCCTCACCCAATCCTGCAATCGATCAAGGCCCAAACACAACTTCCTGGGACAGGCACGCTTCCCTGGTAGCGACTGGTCATCTCATACTGGAACGCTTCTCTGTCTGTGCAGATGCGCCTGGATGTGCACTTGGGATCCTCTCTCTCTCAAGCTGGATGTCCCAACCGGTCCCAGAGGCCTAAGATCGCACAGTGGAAAAACCCAAGAAGCAGCACCCCTATCTTAGATCTTTTCTCTTCCTCTCCCAGACAATCAATATGGAGTGTCTCTCCTCCTCTCTTCTAGAGCATGCATGGGATTGTAGTTCCATACTCCATACAAAGCTATGGGGACATCTGGTAAAAGGACTTCATCTTCCAGAATGCTTTGCAGCAATTCCTGCAGCTGGTTAAAGTTCCTCTGATTGGTTCCTGTAACTGTTAATTCTATTGGCATTCTCCCTCATGCACAGAGAAACTCAGGAGAGCCACACTGTAGTGTGTGTGTGTGTGTGTGTGTGTGTGTGTGTGTGTGTGTGTGTGTGTGTGTGTGTGTGTGTGTGTGTGTGTGTGTGTGTGTGTGTGTGTGTGTGTGTGTGTGTGTGTCTGCACACAGAAACAAGAGGGAGAGAAAAATAAATCAAATCCATGCAGAGAGCTGGCAGGCACATTCCCCCTGCTAAGAGAGCCTGTATACTTTTGGTGGCCACTTGGCAAAGCCTCAGAAATAGCGGGCAGCAAAGTGGGCCCCCCCTACACTCAGATAGGTACAATATCTATATCAGTGATTGTTAACCATTTCAGCCCTGGAAGGATTTACCCTCTTCTTGACCAGAGCACGTTTTGCGATACGGCACTGCGCTGCTTTAACTGACAATTGCGCGGTCGTGCATCGTTGTACCCAAACAAAATTGATGTCCTTTTTTTTTTTTCACAAATAGAGCTTTCTTTTGGTGGTATTTGATCACCTCTGTGATTTTTTTGCGCTATAAACAAATGAAGAGCAGCAATTTTGAAAAAAAAAACATTTTTTTTTACTTTTTGCTATAATAAATATCCCCAAAAAAAATAAAATAATACATTTATTACTCAGTTTAGGCTGTATTCTTCTACATATTTCTGGTAAAAAAAATTGCAATAGGCGTATATTGATTGGGTTGCGCAAAAGTTATCGCGTTTACAAACTATGGGAATAGATGTATGCCATTTTTATATTATATATATATCATTTTTTTTTACTGGTAATGGCGGTGATCTGTGTTTTTGTTAGCGGGACTGCGATATTGCGGTAGACAGATCGGACACTTTTTTTGGACCACTGACATTTATACAGTGATTAGAGCTAAAAATAGCCACTGATTACTGTATAAATGTCATTGGCAGTGAAGGGGTTAACACTAGGGGACAATCAAGGGGTTAAGTGTTCCCTAGGAAGGTGTTTCTAAGGCCCCTTTCACACTGGGACCGCCTGATCGTCAGCGATAAACCGCTAATTTAGCGGCGATCTACCGCTGTAATACGACACTTTTACACCCCTCCCCCCCACAAGGGGTTAAACATGCTGGTGCTCCCGGAGCGGTGTACAGCCGCTACAGGAGAGCTGCCCATTCAATCTAATGGCAGGAGCAGTGGAAGAGCGGTGTATACACCGCTCCGAACATTCCTGAAAAATCATGCTTGCAGGAGTTTAATTTTACTCCTGCAAACGCACTGCCCTGAGCCGCGCCAGTGTGAAAGGACATACTGGGTTGAATGGGGAGACGCTTTACAGGCGCTATTTTTAGCGCAATAGCACCTGTAAAGCGCACCAGTGTGAAAGCGGTCTAACTGTGGGGGGAGTGTAGTGACTGGGGGTGGAGAGAGAAAGCTGGTCCCGATCACTGGGAACAGCAGATCTCTCTCTACTTCCCTGTCAGAATGGGGATCTGTTTGTTTACATCAACAAATCCCCATTCTGGCTCTGTGAGGAGCAATCGCAGGTGGTCGGTGGACACGCGCATCGGCTCCAGAGACGTGCAGCGGGCGCCCCCTACAGTCTCTTAGGCCCCTTTCACACTGGGGCGTTATTACAGTGGTAAAGCGCTAAAATTACCGCTGCAATAACGCTCTAAAAATTATTTTAATGCATCTCTATGGATGCTTTCAGACTGAGGCGTTGCGCTAGCGCAGCACTGAAGAAAATCATGCAAGCATGATTTTTCAGGAATGTGGGGAGCGGTGTATTCACCGCTCCTCCATCGCTCCTGCCATTAAATTTAATGAGCAACGCTCCCGTAGCGGCTGTACACCGCTCCGGGAGCGCCGGCACTTTTAACCCCTGTTTAACCCCTTGTGGGGGGGGTTAAAAGTGCAGTGCTGCCGCCCGAATAGCGGCGCCATAGCGCTGCTATTACAGCGGTAGATCGCCGCTAAATTAGCGGCAGTTTACCGCTGAAGCTCGGGCGGTCCCAGTGTGAAAGGGGCCTAAAGACAAAACTTTTTTTTAGTTTTGGATAGAGTGGAGAAGGATTAGAACTCCTGTCAGTTTTTATTGCAATCTGTGCCCCCGTTAGGGAGATTCACCCTCTCCATTTATCCCATTTACCATCATCATTGAAAGTGAACGAAAATCCCAAATTTTGGGTTGTCCCCAGAAAAGTAATACAGGGGAAATCTTCCAATGGTGACACTAGTTCTGGTGACCTGGGAGTACTCTTAATTTGCAGGGATTATGTCTCCTGTTTGGCTGTGGGACAGGAAGTGAAGGTAAATCTTCACAATGGGACACAGATGGCAAAAAAAAAAAAAAAACCTTCCTTGCTCTGTACACAATTAAAATAAAAATTTTTGCCTACAGTTCTACTTTAACTACCCAACTTTTTCTGCTCATTAGGAAGGTCAAAAGGTTGGACACCCCTGATATAAGTCTTCCCTGCTGGTAACATACCTAAAGCCTCGTACACACGATGCGATGATCGTACGAACGAGCGGCCCAAATCGTATGTTGGCTGTTGTATCTCGCGTACTGACATGCACTAAGCGATTGTACGGCCAAGCCGAACGTAGTGACGTGTTACGAGCGTATAACGAGGAAGTTCAGGTAAATGTGATTTGTGAATTAGGAACGAACGGACACTTCCGCTTGTTCCTGACTTCTGAGCATGCGTGTTTTGCACAGTACAACTTGTTGGACCAAGTTCTCTGTACACACGGTACAATGGTCGTACGAACGCTTGTTGGTACAACCAAAGTTTTCTAGTCTGCTCATCCAACTTCTGTTGTACGGCCGTCATACGTCGGCTGTTCTAATCGCACGTACTAACGGTTGGATGATCGTACAACAAGCGGGGGCCAGGGAGCGGGTGCGGCGGACTTAATCGCCGCCGGCTACCTGCAATGCCCCCCCCCCCCCGCAGTGAAAGAACGGAGGTCCGTGTAAGTAAACACGGATCTCCGTTCTGTTAGAGGGGGAAGGGCTGTGATCACAGGCTTCCTGTATATTGAAGCCATGATCATCCCCTTTCCCCAGCCAGGGCAGCCCACATACAGTTACAACACACCCAGGGAACTTAGTTAACCCTTACAGCGCCCCCTGCAGGTTAACCCCTTCACTGCCAATGGCATTTACACAGTAATCAGTGCATTTTTATAGCACTGATCACTGTATAAATGCCAATGGTCCCAAAAAAGTGTCAAAATGGTCCGACATGTCTGCTGCAATATCGCAGTACCGCTAAAAATCGCAGATCGCCGCCATTGCTAGTAAAAAATAAAAAAAAATAAAAACCCCAGAAATTAAATTCTCATCATCCGTAAACACGGCAACTTTTGCGCAAACCAATCAAACGCCGAATGCGATTTTTTTTTTCACCAAAAATATGAGGAATATTATAAATCGGCCAAAACCGATGGAAAAAAATGTTTTTTATATTTTTTTTTTTTGGATTTGTATTTTAGCAAAGAAATTAGTTTTTTTTTTTGCAAAATTGTCGCTATTCTTTTGTTTATAGCGGCGATCAGAAATGACGCAGAAGTGATCAAATACCACCAAAAGAAAGCTCTATTTGTGGGGAAAAAAGGACGCAAATTTTCGTTTGGGTACAACATCGTACGACCGCGCAGTTGTCAGTTAAAGTGACGCAGTGCCGAATCACAAAAAGTGCTCTGGTCCTAAAGTGTGAAATCCTGCCGGGGCTGAAGTGGTTAAGAAAAGCTGGGGAATAAAGGGCAATATGTGGGAGGAGGTGTTATCAGCATGTCCGCACCCCAGACTGATGGTTAACCTCTATAATAAAATTACACTTAAACAGGAGGGGTTGGATTTACATAGGTGAACTTATATTTTAATTTATTTATTCTTGAACGACCACTGAGTGCGTGTTAATTACATGTGCTAAATGTAAGTGAAAATTAAGCATATATATTTTAATTTTAGATCTCATCAGAATGCTTAAGTACAGCAGTGTCTCTTCCAAAATGGAGAGAACCTTGTTTGAGGATCTGGATTTAAGTGTGCGCACTGGTTGTCTGTGTATTTTGAAACGCTCACAGAACTCTCTTTGTTCTCTGTGCCGCCCACAATCACATGACCTCATTGCTCCCAGCTTCGTATTTGTTTTTGCAAGTTTTCGGAAATCACTTTTTTTTCATAAATGCTTTACTCTGTGAAAGAGCCTGCATAAGAGTGGGGGTAGAGATTGAGACTGAGAAACTGATAGACCTTTTCAGGGTGAGAAACATTTCTTATGGCATGCAGGCTGACAGATGACCGAATAGGGTTGACTTATAAAAAGAGGAACAAAGAAAATTCAAACTGTCGTACTTAGTAAAGAACAATGTTTCATGTTTCATTTTTACTAGTTTTAAAACAGAGCAATTCTGCTATTCTGACTTACATTCGTATTCATGACTAATATGTTTGCAAACTTAAAGCATTATCTATATTCCCTGTCACTATTGTAATAGCTGCATTTTTGAAGGTATAATATGTTGCTCGTTTAGGGCCAGAAGCTAACAATGTATTGCCAAAATGAGTATACTAGATTTGTGCCTGAAAAATAAGATTTGTCAAATTGTTGCAGATTTAGGCCCAGGAGCTGACAATTGGTTTCCAAACACTGTACATTTATTTAAAAAGAAACAGAGGTTTGTTTTTACAAAAACACTTTAATAGTATTAAAACCAAAACCAAAAATGTAATATATTGCAGCTTACCAATCCTTAGATGCGGTGGTTGCTTTTGTTTTCTTTTTCCACACCTCCTGCCTTATGCTACTTTCACACTGGGGCGGTAGCGGTAAAGCGCCGCTAGTTTCAGCAGTGCTGTTCCATTGTTATACCCACTAGGGGCTAAAAAGGGGTTAAAATTGCCGGCGCACATCCAAGGCAGTGTGCAGCCGCTTCAGAAGCGCTTGCCATTGATTTCAATGACAGGGGCGGTGGAGGAGCGGTGTAAACACCGCTCAGCACACCATCCCAAAGATGCTGCTTGCAGGTCCTGCAAGCATACGGCCCCAGTGTGAAAGCACTCGGGCTTTCACACTGGGGTGGATGGGGGGTATTTTTCAGGCGCTATAAGGGCGCTGTTTTTAGCGCAAAAGCACCTGAAAAACGCCCCAGTGTGAAAGGGGCCTTAGGATGATTAAACTCTGCATGAAGAAGTTACAGGGCTAACTTGCGGACAGCAGCATTGTTAGGCCACATGCACACCACGGGCACTCTTTCCCAGCTCTTCTAAACACTTTTCTCCTGGCAGGAGAAAAGCAGCGTAAAAAATGTGCCTAAAACTACATGTTTGCAAATGCATTTAGGTGCATCAAGTGCTTGGGCCTTTATTCATTTCATTGGCTAGAGTCTGGAGTAAGTAAAAAGCATCCATTTGAAGAGTTTTACAAAACCCACTCAGACTCTCCCGCTTGGCCAAAGTATTGGGTTCGCAACTCTGTTTGGTAAATTGTGACTATCCCCACGAATTTTTCTACTCGAAAATAAGTAAATAGATTTTGAAAATAGGTTTTTTCTTATTTGGACAACGACGTACACTAACCCACAAGTAAATAAAACTATCGGTATTATTTAATTATAAGATCGGTTACTTTACTTATTTCCGGGTTCGTGAACTACGTGGATTTACGTAAACGTTTGTACATCAAAATCCGTGTAAAAAATGCGACGAAAAGAGGACGGTCCTCTTTT
>BLSH010291950.1:747334-761307 GCA_018402905.1 Glandirana rugosa | reverse complement strand
TTTGTTTTGCCCATTCTGCAAATTCAGTGCGCCGATCTGGGTCATCCTCGTTGAGATGCTGCAGTAGCTGGAGTTTGTAAGGGTGCCATTTATGAGTAGCTAATATCCAATGAAGGGATGTTCGACTAATGCCACTCTCCAGTGACATGCGGCGAGTGCTACGCTGTGGGCTCTTGCTGAATGAAGCTAGGACAGCCACTGATGTTTCTTCATTAGTGACAGATTTCATGCGTCCACATTTTGGCAAATCCAACACTGAACCAGTTTCACAAAACTTAGCAAGCAGTTTGCTAACTGTAGCATGGGAGATGGGTGGTCTCGTAGGCTGTCTTGCATTGAAATATGCTGCAATGACCCGGTTACTGCGTTCACCAGACATCAACACAATTTCTATCCGCTCCGCACGTGTTAACCTCGGCGACATGTCAATGGCTGTAAACAAAGAGAAACCGAACCGAACACATGTTTATTACACAGGTTCTGTGGCTGATTTTGGTGGTAATTACACTCACTTGGTGCCTCATCTGCATGAAATTAGCCTCAAAACCTGTGTAATTTACATGTGTTCGGGTTTAAAGGGATGAGGTGGCAACTCAACCCCCCCCCTCCCACTGAAGAGATGGCAAATAGGGATGGGCCGAACACCCCCCGGTTTGGTTCGCACCACGCTAATGGGACTCGAACATGAAAAATCAAAAGTGCTCATTTTAAAGGCTTATATGCAAGTGTTTGCCCTAAAAAGTGTATGGGGACCCGGGCCCTGCCCTAGGGAACAAGTATCAATGCAAAAAAAAGTTTTAAAATGGATCACTTTTCCAGGAGCAGTGATTTTAATAATGCATGAAACAATAAAAATGAAATATTCCTTTAAATATCGTGTCTGGGGGGTCCCCTTAGTCTGCCTGTAAAAGGGCACACCTCTGTGGTATTTAGAACATAACCAGAGCAAAATGACATTTCCAAAGGAAAAATTGTACTTTATTATCGCGGCTGTAAGATATTTCCGGTTCCCGGCAATATAGATAAAATCAAAGAAAAAGCATTGCGTTGCCCACCCCCCTGCCGCCTGCCGCATGGATGAACCAGCGACTGCTGCTCTCCATTTTAGGTGTGTGCCCCTTTCCCTTTTGGCCTAGCCTCACTGAGGCTGCCTCAGAGAGTATTCTCAGTCAGAGAGTGAAATTGGCCAGTTCAGCAGGAACCGGATGAATTTCGATACATGTGTACTGCTGTCCATTCAACCGCATGTGTACCACTGTCCGGCTTCTGTCAAACAGTGATGATGAAAAAAACCCTCAGTGTATACCCTGCTTCAGGCTGGGTTCACACTGGTACGACACGACTGTTGTACGACTGTCATCCTACTTTGCCCTGCGATATCGGTCCTACATCGGTCCTACTTCCATCCGACTTGAATGAACAAGATAAGATTTTGCTCCGACTTTGAAATAGTCCGACTTGTCCTTTGACCAATCAAAACAATCCCAGTGTGATATAAATTCCTTTATTGCTGCTGTAGTCACCATGTCAGATGTCACAAGTCTGATGGTTAGGACAAGGATCCGACTTTGATCCAACTTCAGAGATATTCAATGGGCTGAAGTAGGACCAAAATCGAACCAAAGTAGTGCAGGAACCTTTTTCAATGTTGGACCGACTTGTGTGTCGGACTAGTTAAGATGCCTCTCATAGGGAATCATTGATTTACACACGTCATGTGACATGTGCTCCCAATGTCGGAGCGTATGTCGTAACTCATACCATATGCACTAACAGACATTTAACTGCATTGTAAAATGTCTGTCACCGCAGGGACACAAAGGAAACAACATGTGTCCTATTCACATTGCAATGCAGCCCAGAGCTGCGCTGCTGCGTGCTGCAGTAAAATGCACACATACTTCATTTTATCGCAGTGCACCATGCCGAATTGCACTGTAGTGTCAGCTATTTTACTGAGGATAATGCCCTTGTGTGCTTTTATTTCCTTTAGTGTGTTGGGACTTTGCCAGTCCATCAAGAGGCAGCACGACGGCACGCTACCCAGTGATATTACAAGCAAAACACCCCGTATTTACCACTGTGGAGAAACCTGCTCTTCTTCTCCTTCTCTCCCTGAGTGCAGGAATATTTACTGTTTAGTTGTACATATCTGGGCGCAGCAGGGTACAGGGGCACCGCACATCAAGGTACAGGGACACAGCACATCAGGGTACAGGGGCACAGCACATTGGGGTACAGGGGCACCGCACATCAGGGTACAGGGGCAACGCACATCAGGGGGTACAGGGCACAGCACATCATGATACAGGGGCACAGCACAGCAGGGTACATGGGCACAACACACATCAGGGTACGGGGCACAGCACAACAGGGTACAGCACATTAGGGGGTACAGGAGCACAGCACATAAGGGTACAGCACATCAGGGGGTACAGGGGCACAACAAATCAGGGTACAGGAGCACCGCACATTGGGGTGCAGGGGCACTGTACATCAGGGGATACAGTGGCACAGCACATCAGGGGGAAAAGTGGCACTGCACATCGGGGGTACAGGGACATCGCATATCGGGGGTACAGGGAGACTGCACATTAGGGTACAGGAGCACAGCACACATCAGGGTACAGGGGCACAGCACACATCGGGGTACAAGGGCACAGCACACATCAGGGTACAGGGGCACAGCACACATCAGAGCACAGAACATCAGGGGGTACAGGGGCACCGCACATCAGGGGGTTACAGGGGTACTGCACATCAGGGGTACAGGGGCACAGCACATCAGGGGGTGCAGGAGCACCGCACATCAGGGGGTACAAGGGCACCGAACATCAGAGGGTTCAGGGGCACCGCATATCAGGGGATACAGGGGCACAGTGTTTCCTAGCAGTTATCTTCACATGCAGAGTAGCGCGGGAAGCGACTGTAATAAGTTCTCTTTCATGCCACGCCGCTCCCAGGAGGCCCCGTCCCCTCCTCTCTTCTTGTCCATCCCAGGTGATGTCACAAATTGGGATGGACGAGAAGAGAGGAGGCGGCAGGGCTGTCTGGGAGCAGCGTGACATGAGAGAGAACTTATTTTTTTGTTCAAATAACATTTATATTGTATTTCAAGTAGTAACAACAGTACACAGTCAGTAGCAATGGTGGAAAAGGAACCATACAATAATACAAAATATATTACAGAGGCTGTTTACATTGTAGTTGACAGGGGAGCCCTGAGTGGGCGATCCCAGCGTCACACATTTATCGTAGATTAAGTCAGGAGAGTGTCCATGTTGTAATTTATGAGATTAAAAAACTAAACATGCAGTAGTTTTTCCCGGACCTGCTTGGGGATGGTGCTTCCATAAGCAGAAAATACCACATAACTGACCAGTAGGTCCCTTGAATAACACATGCCTACATGAAGATCTGTTGAGAATGGAAAATATAGAAAAGGAGAGAGGGAGAGGAAAGAAGATAGAGTATAGAGTAATAGTCTGTCAGTACCTGCTGCTAGGTTGCCCCCCAATCTTGCGGACATTTTTTCCATGAGTTGCACGTCCTTGACCCTCTCATATAGAGCTTCAGGTGGGGGTGGAATTTGCCTTTTCTAATAGAGGGCCACTAAGCATCGGGCAGCTGTGAGGATGTATCTAAGGAGTTTCTTATGATGTTTAGCCATTCCCAGATTTGGTATGCCCAATAGGAAGAATTTGGGGGTGTTTGGGACAGATCTGTCAAAGAGGCGATTGAGCAGTTGCCTGACGTGGCGCCAATAGGGCGCGATCAGGGCACAATTCCAATACACATGTAGCAAGGTACCCCTCTCTGCACTGCATCGCCAGCAGCAGTCGTATTAGGATGGATAGATGGCATGGAATATGACAGGGGTCACGTACCAAGAGTATATAATTTTATATGCGTCTTCTTTATATAGGGTACAAGATGAGCTCTTGGCTGCCTGGGACCAGATCGCCCTCCATGTCTCTATGGTGAATGTTTCGCCTAGAGCTTTTTCCCTCTTAAGCATAAATGCGTGTTTGCGTTGGTCTGTTAGTGGGCAGGTGTTGAGAATTTTGTATAAGTCAGATATCTGTCCCCTCCCCGCCAATCCTGCCAGGATCAGTTGTTCAAAAGGGGACGGAGGTGAGAACTGTAGGTCAGTAGCTATGGTTTGCTGAAGTTGCAGATAACCCTAGAACTCCTTATTCGGTAGGACATATTTGTCCTGTATTTCGGAGAATGTTAATAGCCTATGAGATCTGGGGTCCACCAGCTGCCCGAAGTAAAAGAGGCCTCTTGAGGACCATGGGAAGGACATCTGAGATGTTAGGCCCGCCGGCATCTGGGGGTTAAATAGGAATGAGGTCAACAGGGACCTCTCCGATTTGAGTTCAAATTCTTGGAGTAGTTTACTACATAACAAGCGTAGTTGGGACATGGATCCCAAAAGTCTGTTGGGGCCCACGTCAGCGTTTGCACTCCAGAGCAGGCCATTAGGGTGCAAGCCAAATTTTTTCAATTTCCGTCCATTTGTTGTAGGACCTGTGAGGAAACCAGGATATTAGCGCACGAAGTTGGGCAGCCTGATAATATTTTATAAAGTTAGGAAATGCCAGGCTTCCGTCCTGTCGGGATGCCATGAGAACCAAGGAAGGTATCCTGTGTCGCTTATGATTCCACACAGAATGTATCATTTCGGCCTGTAGCTTTCTCAGAGGTGCATGGGGGATTGGAATGGGCAGCGTTTGGAACGAGTAGAGAAGTTTAGGTAAAACTACCATTTTAATCGAGGCAATGCGGCCTAGGAGGGAGATATGGTATGACTTCCATATTTTAACCAGATCCCTGATTGCTGCATACAGCGGGGGGAAGTTGGACTAATATAGGGAGGCAAAAGAAGGGGTAAGTTGGATTCCCAAGTACTTCAGAGTTGTGGTTTTCCAGCAGTAGCGGAAGTAGGATTTCAGATGTTCAACTTCCTGTGTCGGGATATTAATCGGGAGAGCCTCAGATTTGGAAGTATTGATCTTAAAACCTGAGAGACTCCCATAAGTGTCTAACGCTCCATGGAGATTTGGCAGGGAAGTCCTAGGGTGGGTCAGGGTCAATATCACGTCATCAGTGAATAGTGAGGTTTAAATTCCCCGCCCCTCAACGATAAACCCTGTATGTCCGGGTGTCTACAAATGGTCGCCGCCAGGGGTTCGACATACAGGGCAAACAGCAGGGGTGAGAGCGGGCACCCCTGCCAAGTGCCATTGGTAATTGAGAAGAGGGATGAGAGGGCAAAGGACGTCTTGACCTGGGACATGGGGTTCATATAGAGGTTGTGAATTGCCCTCAAGTTAGGCCCTCAAAATCCCATAAATTGCAACGTGGCAAACAGGAAGGACCAGCCCAGGCGATCAAACGCCTTTTCTGCATCTAAAATGAATACCATAGTTTCTGTGCCCTCCCTGTTCGCCACATCTATTAAGTCTACGATCTTTCTAGTGTTGTCCCCCGCATGTCTCAAGGGTACAAAGTCCACCTGATTCTTATGAATCAGGGAGGGAAGCACCTGATTCAACCACAGAGACAACAGTTTAGTGAAAAGCTTTAGATCTGCATTCAGTAGAGTTATAAGCCTATAGCTAGCACAAACTGAGGGGTCTTTTTCCGGCTTTGGGATCAGGGTGAGGAAGGAACGTTGCATGTCTCCCGGGATAGGGGCCTGTAAGAAGGTATTGAAGAGTTCACACATATGAGCTAGTAGCACGGGAAGGAAGGATTTATAATACTCATACGGCAGGCCGTCTGGGCCGGGGGACCTGCGGGAAGGAAGGCCCTTAATGGTTATAGTTAATTCTTCTTCTGTGATAGGCACATTTAGGGCGGTCAGGTCGGATGGTTGGAGTCGGGGGATTCCGCTCTGAACCAGGTACTCGTGGATTCTGTCAGCTATGTCAGGAGTAGGAGGGTGGTGGGGGATGCCTGGGTTATTATACAGTTCGGTATCGAAACTTTCGAAAACTGTTGCTATGTTTTGAGGATGCGATAAAACGCAGCCTTCTTTGTTCCTAATTTGATGTGGAGTGGACTTATTCATGTGGTCTGACAGTTTCCCAGCTAATAGGGAGTGGGCTTTATTGAATTATTATCATAGTAGGTTTGTTTAAGCCTGGTCAGGGCTTTTTCCACTTGGCCCAATGCCAGGTCCCTAAGGTTCGTTCGCAAGCAGGCGATTCTTTTAAGCAGGGATAGGGACGGCGATGTCTGTAAGCGATTCTCTAGGGTTTTAAGCTCTCACTCGGCTTGTAGTCTAGCTGCTTTAGCATTTTTCTTCATGGCCGTGGATATGGCTATGCACCGGCCACGAAGGAACGCCTTATGGGCTTCCCATTGGGCCAACGTTGAGACATCGGGTGTATTGTTTTCGACAAAATACTGTTTTATGGTGGTCTTGAGCTCTTTAGAGGGGGAGTGCTGAAGAAGGAAATTGTTTAGGTGCCACTGGGTTGGCCGTGGGATTTTCATGCCCAGGGCGATCGTGATCATAACGGGGGCATGGTCGGACCAAGAGATTGGTAGGATCTGTGTGGACCTACTGACATGAAGTGTTTTGTTGTTAACAAAGAAGTAATTTATACGTGTATGGGTACAATGGGGGGCTGAATAAAACGTATATTGACGGTCTCCCGGGTGAGATACTCTTCAGGCGTCAAATAGCGCAAAACGTCTAGTTAGCTGACGAAAGAGCCTGGAATTGCGCATCACCCTGGACTGTGGGGGATGGGGGTACACTACCTGGCGGTCATATGTTTCAGATTGCGTCAGGTTAAAGTCCCCTCTTAAAACAAGCAATTTGAGTGTGGAGCGGAAGAGGCGGGTAAGTACACGAGTAAGAAAGCTAATTTGGCGAGTGTTTGGAGCATAGAGCATGCACAGAGTGATTGGCTGTGATAACCTCAGACTATGAAGAATTATGAAGTGCCCCCACGGGTCGAGGAGTCAGTGCAGGAAAATGGGAAGCCTCCCTTAAATAGTATGGTTACTTCTGCCCTTTTATGGCAGCTAGAGGCCTGGTATATTTGTGGGAAGCAGCTGGAGACAAAGGAGCTGCCCTTCGTAAAATGAGTTTCCTGAATCATTATTATATCCGCCCCAGATTGCCGGAACTCTCGCAACGCCCGATGTCTCTTTTTGATAGAGTTAAGTCCATTAACATTAATTGATAGTATTTTAGCCATGAGTAGGGGTCAAGGGGGAAGAAGCTTGTGTACACTTAGCTCCTGTAGGTTGTAGGCTTCCACTTCGTGAGGTCTGGGAGTGTAGCACCGTCCAGACATGTCCCGGGCTGGGACCACAGGCAAAAGGCAGGCTTAAAAGGAAGTAGAACAAGAAGAAAGGGTGAGAAAAAAGAAGATAAACAATATAGGTATATACATTAACTCTGAGAAGTGTCACTACTAATTTAGTCAACATGGCCCGTTAGACACAGGACCCAAATAGTTCCTATCTATCCTTCCAGGCCAGGGTCTGACTCACAAGGATCAGGTTCCGCAGGCCAGGGGGGATACAGAGGGAGGGGTAAATAATGATTGAACACGTACAAAAATGCTCTTAAGAAAAGTAAAAAAAAAGGCGGAGGAACTCTTGGAGGATGAACCGGGGGTTGGTAACCAAAGTTCGACTAGTCTCTAGGTTCATAGGGGGCAGGCCCTATGATCTCAGGTGAGCTGAAGCTGGCGCACTGATGTGGGGTATTAGCTATTATCTGAATAACTACTAAATATCACAGGTAACTATAGCCTTATATAGGGATAGAATAACAATTGTGAACAACAAAATTCTAGATCTATGGTGAACATTAATCTGGTCAGCCATTTCTAGGTTTAGCCACTTTTCGAGGTGCCTCTGGACCCCGGCAGTGCTTCGGTGGTAACACCTGTTGCCACACTGCTGGGGGTGGGGTGGATACTAAGTCCCATTCAGGGAGCTGAGGGGCCGGGATTTCCAAGATGTTGCAAAATGTGTTAATATCTTCTGGATATCTCAGTATAGCTGATTTTCCTTGGCGTTTAGCGGTGAGGCTGAAGGGAAAACCCCAGCGGTAGGTGATGTCCGCTTCTTGAAGAGATCGCAGTAGGGGTTGGAGAAGCCTACGTTTCTGTAGGGTTATCCAGGATAGGTCCGGGAATAGTTGGACAGGAGAGTTGTCGAATACAATGCTACGTTGGGATCGCGCCTTATGCATGATGTCCTCTTTCAAGGGAAAGGAGTGAATCCTGCAGATGACATCCCGTGGTTTAGATGCGTAAAGCTCTATGAGCTCTATCCATCTCTATGGGCTTAGTGGTGGGTGTGCCTAAGAGATCGTTGAACAGGGTGTGGAAAATGGTTTGCAGGTCCTCTGGGTCCCCCGGTTCCGGAAGGCCCCACACGGGGATGTTGTTTCTGCGCCCCCTGTTGTCCAAGTCCTCAAGGTGGCGTTGCATATCTCTGAGCATGGTGCGGTGGTCAGCACCCTGAACTTGTGTGTGGTGCACTGCCAATTTGGTTTGCTGTATCTCCTCCTCTGCCATTTCCACTCTACCTGCCAGGTGTTTGAGATTGGCATGTAAAACTTGAATTTTCTTGCAGCATGTAGACTTCTTTGAGCTGTTTGAAGTCCTCCTTGTTTGGTATAGACTGTAGGTAAATTTGCCAAGGAGGTGGGGTAGGAGACGGCTGATCAAAGTTAATTTGCTGTGCCAGTCCAGGGGTAGGTGATGGTGGCCGTCGGGACCCTTGTAGTCTCTGAAGGCTCATGCAAGCGGGCAGGTTGGGTCGGGAGGTCCCAGGGCTCGTACCATTCTGACGGGTTGTGGTGTGATAGTGACGGTTCACCGGGGCCTCCAGGTTGTGAGGGCCCGGGGGTGCCAGCCATCTGGGCATATGTGCAGGCCGGGTCTGGGGGGCATCCAGGTGAGCTGGCATTGCCAAGGCGCAACAGTCCCTGCAGTTGGGGGGAGGCCGCATCATGAGTGCCCAATGATTGCCTCTGTGACCATCCCCCCTGGTCACGCATGGGTGTGAAGGATGCCCAGGGACAGTGGGGGTCCGGGAGGGCTGGGAAGCTTGAGGGGTCCTCTAATAGGTCCGGAGAGTCAGGGCTGGCACGGGTAATGCAGGGATCTGACATTGTCCGCAGGAGTCTTGGGACAGCATCAGTTCACTGTGTGTACTGGTCCGGGGAGCGGCTTTGTGAGATGGTCTGGGTCTCGTGAGGCATTAGCTCCCCGATGCACATCTGGGGTAGTGGACTTACCGCTCCCATGGTGTTCAAGGATCGTCTCCCCTCCGATGGAAATGGTATAGGTGAGGAAGGGGCTGGATTGCTTTGTAGGTCGAAGGATGATGGTGGCTGTGTTCCACAGGTGCTGTTGGAGGCCGCAGGCGCCATTTTGGCCGGGCCAGTCGGCAGCGTGTCAGCTGACCCAAAGAAGTCCTTAAGGCTGGTCACAGCTCCCGGGGGGGGGGGGGGCTGGGACGATCCGCGGACTTTCAATGGAGTGGGGCAGCCTAGATCTGCCCATGAAAATGTTGAAGGTAACCCCGATGTGCGCTGTTGTATGGCGGGCCGATGGAGAGCTAGGCAGTTAAGCTTCCATCCAGGTCAGCTTCCGGTCACGCCCTCCCTAAAGAGAACTTATTACAGCCAATACCCACGCTACTCTGCGTATCGGCTGAATCTTGATCTACCGTCCAGCATCAGCTGTAGAACAAATAAGGTGGCTGCGAGGCCCCTGTGAGCGCAAGGTCTAAGGCGACCGCCTAATTTGCCTAATTAGAGAACCGCCTCTGAAGGTAAATCTAAAGGAAATTGAACAACAATTGTATAATGCCTATCCTGCTACACTGAGGTCTGAAGCACAGTAGGCTGTACACCGCCTAATTTGCCTAATTAGAGAACCGCCTCTGAAGGTAAATCTAAAGGAAATTGAACAACAATTGTATAATGCGTATCCTGCTACACTGAGGTCTGAAGCACAGTAGGCTGTACATTGAGTGTGTTGGTCACCAGTAGTACAAAATGTAGGTAGATAACAATTTCAAGAGTTACAAGGGTTTAATTTACTTTTCAACCAGTTACCACTACAATAAGAAGGAATTGACTCAGTGTGGAATTTACCTCTGTGAAAGTTAACCAGATGCTCAAAAAACTTTTTTTTTTATTTTATTTTTGCTTAGGTGAATGGAGTTCTTTGCTTATGTGTAATAGAAAAATATCCAGGTATAAGATATTGTTGAATTGATGAAAAAAGTGCAGAGGGGGTTATGGCTCCCTAAAAATAAATAATGTGCTGCCCCTTTAAAAAGGTGTAATGCTATAATACACCCCAAATGTGCTAAAATAACTTAAATGGTAAAGGTAGTGGTGCTTCACTATATATGCAACTGTGATACATAATGCATGCAAAACCAATAAATTGAAAAAGCTGTAAGATGAAAAAAGTCCAACATAAATCCACAATTAGTAATATATAGTCCAGTGTGACTGTGCCCAACACCGATATCCAAGATATAATACAAATTGTGTCTTCCAAAAACTTCACAACACTCACCTCTGGGCCCAGAGCTGCAAACAAGGCGAGGAGAGCACGCCAGAGCCGCACCATTACATCCATAAGCACAGACTCGTGAGTGCAATCATTTTGTTTTTAATTGGTACAACAATATATTAAAAATTACTACACTATAGGCCCTTTCTGTGTCCCTGGTGGAGTTACTATTTTTAGCACTACCTGAGAGAACGCTGGAGGAGGAGTGATGGAACTACCGGCTGTTATGTAGGTTTCAAAATGCGCGTTTTGACCCTCCTATAATAAGGGGTCAAATACCTCTGGTGAGTGGCCATCTTCTTACAGAGCATGTGTGGTGAAGTTTTTGGAAGACACAATTTGTATTATATCTTGGATATCGGTGTTGGGCACAGTCACACTGGACTATTTATTAATAATTGTGAATTTATGTTGGACTTTTTTTTTATTCTTACAGTTTTTTTTTCAATTCATTGGTTTTGCATGTATTATGTATCACAGTTGTATATATAGTGAAGCGCCACTACCTTTACCATTTAAATTATTTTAGCACTGTTGAATTGATGTTGTGTCAAGCTGTTTTCAGGATTGCATCTCTATCTTTGTGCAATATTCATGTAATCAAGGGCCAAGATTGAGGTCCAGACAGTGATGCTTTGAGTAGAGTCTATTGGCCAATTATTGGCCTATTTAATAGAAATGGTTTTGAGTGATCTTGCTCTGTGATATTAGTTTGTATTCATTTTTTCAACAATAGCTACTTGTCCTTGAATCCCTTTGTTGACTCTTAATATGTGACATCCTGTCACTTTTTATATAGCCAATTTTTCCAAAATATTATGAACATTAGTTGAGCTATGACTGTCAATCAATAACGCATTGTTATGTCTCAGTTCTACAATGTCTAAGATTTGGCATAACCTGTTTAAGGAAATATTTATTCTCACTTTTTCTGTCCGCATAGTAAGTGCTGTTTGGCATTGTTGGAGGGCTGCTATCATTTGGCTTAAGCATGTTTCCTTAGGGCTATCGTCTCCTTCTTCAATAGGTTCAGGAGAGGAAGGCAGAGATTTATCTATGGCTGAACGATTTTGTCGTGGAAGAGCTTTAAGCCTTCTGCAAATTGTTTAGACCCTGCATTTTCCACAATGTATGTTTTACCATGCATTAGTCCACTATGTTCCTTGATTTTTCTTGAGCAGGCCGTGTCGATTTTTTGCAGGACAGATCGCAAAAATGTTTGTAGGTGTCAGTAGCATGAGCGAATACTGTTTCATGTGCATGTGAAAGTTGGGGACACTCCCCCTAACAATACTTAAAGGTTGATGGCAAAAATGATCATATCAAAATCATCCTGTACTTTCAGATGTGTTCTCCAATTATTATACGTATACTGTAGAAGCACAAACAAATTGGCATGGTTGATGGCTAATAAACCAGTGGCCAGCCATGGAAACTCATGCAGTAGATGAGAAATACACACAGCCTATTGCCTTTTGAAACTAGAGGATGTCAAACACTTAAGAATTTCAAAACTACTTGGATCCCAATACAAACAGTTGTGGCCAAAAAAACATTACTCTAAGGTGGAAACAAAGCAAAAACATTAAACTTTACACGAAAGCAGGAGTGGAGTACAGAGAAATGGCAATAGATGTTGTGAATTGATAAGTCAAAATGTTAACATGGTTGTAAACCTAAAAATTAAAAACCTTGTTACTGCCTCTTTGAGGTAATAAATCTGCCATGTGCTGTTGGTACTATTTTTTCCTGCCGCTAAGCATATATGGTTGATCCTGCCTGTGTCCCTCATCCTCAGAGTAAGTTGACCTTGCTAGCATGGCTGCCAACCCATGCTAGTATGGTCAGTTTACATCTATTCTACAGGCTCGCTGTGAAAAAGCACCACATACCACAAGCTCTGTGTTTGGTCTGTTCAAAGCCACGCCCTCCGCCCATTCTTCCTGTCTTGAGTCAGAAGATTTCCCCGGCATTAAGGCATCACATAAACACATTAATAGAAATAATATTGTAAAGTTACTTGTCTGTGTTTAGTATTACTTTAAATATTTTGCTGTAATAGAAACCAGTTTGCCTACCGAATGGCTGGTCAGTCCCTACCCCATCCTGCAGCATAACTATGACCCAAAACACACAAGTGAAACAATAAAGAACTACAGGTATCTACAGTGAAAGCAACATGGAAACTTGAAACTAATCTTAACATCACTGATGCAGTCTGGGACTACATACAGTAACAGTGATGGCAAATTTTCCAGGATGCTTGAAATAAGTTTAACTATAAATGGCAATATTATATTAAAAAAATGTATATATATATATATAGATAGATAGATATAGTATCTACCAAAAGCGACACATTTTTGTAAATATTTTATATCTTTTCATGTGACAACACTGAAAAAATTACACTTTGCTACAATGTAAAGTAGTGAGTGTCAGGCATTGCTAGGGGGGTGCAGGGGGTGCGGTCCGCACCCGGGGTAACACCCGCTAGTGGGGTGACACCATCCCGAAAGTCCTGGCTATATCTATGGCATTTTTTTTCAGTGACATGAAACACCTCCAGCGCCGCCTGCTGCCTCTTGTTCAGTCCTACTTCCCAGTACAGCCTATGTCACTACACTATCTCCGCCCGGATGGCGCAGCTGCACTACATATTGTCCTCTCGGACCTCTCAAGCTGTCGCCCGAATATACAGCTAGTTGAGCTGCCCGCTCCGCTCTGGCCCCAAGCTGGTGCGGTAATTGGCTGGTGGTGTCGGCTTGCGATGAGGGGGTGTCCGAGGCTGAGCCTGAGGTGAGAGGTGTCTGACTGACTGGCTTGTCTGTGATGAAAGGGTGTGGAGGGGGGTTTGGCATGGTGATGGTGTCACCACTCGCCACCTAGTTACACCGCCAAATCTTTACTTACCGACACACAACCCTATAAAACTCCCCTGTTGTTTAAATGTGACAATGTCTTCGACATGTGAATGACGAAATGTAACATCCTTTCACAGTAAAGAAGTCACAACAGTGTACTTTTCTATCTTATTTTATAAATGTTTTTATACTCCCCAAATGAGTGAAAACACTCTATGACATATATATAATATCGACACATGTCGTCGTGGGGATAGATATTTTATATACACATTTAAAAGGTCTGTTTGGGGGGAGAATAGTCTAGTCTAGATCGAGACTCGTTCGCCGAGACCACATTGATCCACCGCTCACCACTGTGGTAGTGGTACGGTTTGGGGGGAGGTGTGGGAAAGTAGTGTCTGTTCGGTCAGTCAGTCTGTGGAGAGTGGAGTCCGAGTCGGAGCCTGTGGGGGAGTAGCGTTCGGCTGTGGTGGTCGGTTAATGGCGTGGTCGAACCCCGGTCTCGCCTCGCCCGTCGAGTTGATCGACATAT
>BLSH010291950.1:661509-714430 GCA_018402905.1 Glandirana rugosa | reverse complement strand
ACAGCCGGGTCTTCCCCAGCCCCTCCCAGCAATCTGTCCACCCGATCCGTGATGTCCCGAACCCAAGCGCCCGGTAAACAGTTTACAGTTGGGTTCTTCAGGTCTTTGTGACAGATTGGCCTCTCTGTGTTTCTAAGAATCGAGTCCCCTACCACCACAATCTGCCTTACCTTTCGCCTGACTTCATCCCCACCCTCCTCCAGCGATGCTGGTTCCTGGCTGGTTTCCTCAATATCACACAACGTGGTGTATCTATTGGGATGCTCCAGCCCAGGATCAGCCTCCCTGACTCTTTCCCTTCTACCCTTCCTAACTGTCACCCATCTACTCTGTTCTGGTGCCTGCACCTCTGTGTCTCCACCCGCCTCTGTGCTGGCCCCTGCCGGCACCTGCCGAGTACGATCCCAACTCTCCTTAAGTATGGAGAGTTGTCTCAGTGTTGACAGTTGCTCCGTTAGATTCAGAACCTGGGTTTCCAGGGAAACAACGTTCTTACATTTTGTACAGCAGTATTCACCCTCGATCTCATGATCAAGGAACGCATACATTTGACAAGATGTACACCGAATCGCTTCCCCACACCCGCCGGGCATCGTACCTATTGATTTAGTGGGGACTGGGAATTATGCCCTAGCCAATTAACTAACCGCTGGCTGCCTGTCGCTAATACTCACAGCGCTTCGTACTCACTCCACACTCGGGTACTCACACTGCAGTACTCAGGTACTCACCTGATACCCTGGTACTTGCTATGCACCGGTACTCCCTATACCCAGTTATTCACCTAATATTTTGGTACTCACAATATTCCCCCACTCAGGTACTTCCGACACTCAGGTACCCCCCCAATATTTAGGTACTCTCAAATACTCAGGTACCCCAACACTCAGGTACTCCCAGTACCCACAATACTCAGGTACTCTCAAACACCCCCAAAATTCCCAATCCTCAGGTACCTTCAATTACTCAGGTACTTCTCCAATCCTCAGGTACCCTCAATTACTCAGGCACCCTCGATTACTCAGGTACCCTCAATTACTCAGGTACCCTCAATTACTTGTTTAATGATGGCAGCTGGTCGGCAAGTGGTTAATTAAACCTGAACATAAGCACCCATATATGGAACGATGGGAGACAGATCTTAATTTTTTTGGGGAACTCTCAGAATGGTATAAAACAATCAATAATCTTTCTAAAATATTGATCAATGCGTCTTTGGTGTAGCCTAACAACAAAACTCCATTGCAATGGTACATGGTTCGATTGAGGATAGCTAAAATAATCGACAAGTCTGTTCTAAATTTAGAAATTGTGGTCAAGAAGGTTCTATGGTACACATCTGGTGGCGATGTCCCAAAATACCTAAATTTTGGATCAAAAATTTGACTTTATACATGAAATTACCAAAATAAATATTATTAAATCCCCTGAAATTGCTCTCTTTCACAAATTTTATATGAGTTTACCTAAACACACAACACACACTAGAATAACCATTGTGCTTTGTTGGAATCACTCTGAATAACATTTGATTATGTTATACAAAAGTTGATCTGGGCTATGATCAACAATAAATTGACTTGCATTTTACATAACCGCCTAACTATTTTTGAAAATATGTGGTGACCTTGGTTACATTATTCATCTATGAATATTGTAGATTCATGAAAGAAAAACCTTAACTGTCCTTGTCTTGCCTTTTCTTTCTTATCTTTCCTTTTTCTAAAGCCCCGTACACACGGTGCAATGGTCGTACGACGTATAGCGAGGAAGTTCAGGTGCATGTGATTTGTGAATTAGGAACGTTGGTTTCCCAGAACAGACACTTCTGGGCATTCCTGACTTCTGAGCATGCGTGTTTTGCAGGTACAACTTTGTTGGACCAACTTCTCTGTACACACGGTACAACAGTCGTACAACCGCTTATTGTACAACCAAAGTTGTCTAGTCTGCTCATCCAACTTCAGTTGTACAACCGTTGTACATCGGCTGTTGTAATTGCGCGTACTAACGGTCGGATGGTTGTACGACCGCTGTTGTACGACCGTTGCACCGTGTGAACAGGGCTTTAGATTTATTTTATTTTGAACAACTTTAACCACTTCCTTACTGGGCACTTAAACCCCCTCCTGCCCAGATCAATTTTCGGCTTTCAGCGCTGTCGCATTTTGAATGAGAATTGCACGGTCGTGTGACGTTGTACCCAAACAAAATTTATATCATTTTTTTCCACACAAATAGAGCTTTCTTTTGGTGGTATTTGATCACCTCTGCGTCATTTCTGATCGCCGCTATAAACAAACAAAGAGCGATGATTTTGAAAAAAAATATATATTTTTTCCTTTTTACTATAATAAATATCCAAAAAAAAAAAATAATAATAAAAATGATTCAACAGTTTTGGCCGATTTTATATATTCTTCTACATATTTTTGGTAAAAAAAAAATCGCAATCGGTGTATATTGATTGGTTTGCGCAAAAGTTATCGCGTCTACAAACTGGGAATTAATTAATGCCATTTTTATTATTTTTTTTTTTTTACTAGTAATGGCGGCGATCTGTGATTTTTATCGAGACTGTGATATTGGGGCAGACATGTTGGACATTTTTGACACTTTTTTGGGACCAATGACATTTATACAGTGATCAGAAATTTAAATGTCCACTGATTACTGTATAAATGTCATTGGCAGTGAAGGGGTTAACCTGCAGGGGGCAGTGAAGGGGTTAACTATGTTCCCTAGGTGTGTTCTAACTGTGGGGGGGCGGGGCTGGTCGGAACATAACAGATCTAACTGATCCCAGTGACAGGGATCAGTAGATCTGTCATGTCCCCTTCAACATAACGGAGAACCGCCGTGTTTACATCGGCGGTTCCCCGTTCTGCAGGTCTGACAGGGGATCGCGGGTCTCGGGCGGACATCGAGTCCACCCGACCCGCGGGCACGTCCACACAGCGTGCGGTGGGCACATGCACGCACCGCCTGTGAGTGCGCACCAGGAGCGCGCACATGGCCACATGGACGTCCACCCGGCATTTCAGATCCGCGCCGGAGCCATACTTTGGCTATAGCGCGGATCTGAATGGGTTAAAAACACTATTCAGTTGATTAGTGATTAATTACAGTGATACTTATTATACTACATAAATGCTACTTTATATACTCATCCTTTTAATATTTTGTTTAACCACTTCAGCCCCGGAAGGATTTCCCCCTTTAGGACCAGAGCACTTTTTGCGATTCGGTACTGCGTCTCTTTAACTGACAAGGGTGCAGTCGTGCGACATTGTACCCAAAATAAATTGATGTCCTTTTTTTCCCACAAATAGAGCTTTCTTTCAGGGGTATTTGATCACCTGAAAACCACGTTTTTTATTTTTGCGCTATAAACTAAAAAAGAGGGAAAATTTTGCAAAAACAAAAAAAAAAACAATATGTATTACTTTTTGCTAAAATACATATCCAAAAAAATATATATAAAAAAAACTAATTTATTCATAGGTTTTGGTTGATATATATTCTTCCTCATAATTTTGATTAAAAAAAAATTGCAATCGGTGTGTATTGATTGGTTTGTGCAAAAGTTGCCGCATTTATGAACAATGAGAATTCATTTATGTGTTTTTTTTATTTTTTACTAGTAATGGCGGCGATCTGCGATTTTTTGTGGGACTGCGACATTGCGGCGGACATGTTGGACAATTCTGACACTTTTTTGTGACCATTGGCATTTATACAGCGATCAGTGCTATGAAAATGCACTGATTACTGTGTAAACGTCACTGGCAGGGAAGGGGTTAACACTAGGGGGGTGATCAAAGGGTTAAATGTGTTCCCTGGTATGTGTTACTAACTGTGTGGGGGCTGGGCGGAGTGGGGGAGGAGACTGATCGCTGCTCCCGTACACAGGGAGCCTACGATCACACTCCTTCCCCCCTGTCAGAACAGAGATCTGTTGTTTACATACACAGACCTCCATTCTGTCACTGTGGGGGAGAGATCAAGGGTAGCCGGCGGACATCGAGTCCACCCTACCCGCTCCCTGACTCCCCCGTAGCACAGAGAGCGCACGAGCGCGCCTCCGGCAGCGCACGCACGCTCACGGTCCGCAATTTCACAGCCACCGTCAAATTACGGTATTTCGCAATATCAAGCCAAGTTGCTGCTGTCAATCCACGGCGGGCGGTCAGCAACTGGTTAAACAAAGAAATTAGTCTAATTGTTAGATTTTATTAACAAATCTGCTATATCTTTACTTTCTTTTTTTTATTAGAGATATATTTCAATGTCAGTTATATTTATATGTTCTTATTATTTGTAGAGTTGAGCGAACGGGTTCGTACCGAACTTTGGGGTGTCCGTGACCCGGACCCGAACCCGGACATTTGAATAAAAGTTTGGGTTCGAGTTCTGGGTTCGGGTATTTGATCATGCATGTTGAATAGCTGCAGGGCAGCCAATCAACAAGCGTTTCAATGGCATGGCTGTGATTGGCCAGTGCATCATGTGACCCAGCCTCTTTATAAGCTGGAGTCACTTAGTGCTGCATGTCACATGCTCTCTGGGTAGTGTAGGGAGAGGATGCTGCCGGTACTGTGAGGGACAGATTGCAGATAGATAGGTGGTAGAGATTACTACTACTACTGTTTTTAGGGACCGATTGCAGATCTCATCCTGCATTACAGAACGATCTGACTGGACTAGGTAGAGTCTACTGCTTAGAGGGACAGATTATTGTTCTAAAATCATCTGCTAGTTCTATAGGGTCAGGTTCCTGCTCTTGTAAGGGACAGATTATTGTTCTAAAATCATCGCCTACTCCTATAATGTCAGGTTCCTGCTGTTGCTGTAAGGGACAGATTATTGTTCTAAAATCATTTTGCAGCCCTCTAGCACTTTCCATGACTTTTTTACAGTCATTTTTGTGCCGAAAAGTTTGGGTCCCCATTGAATTCAATGGGGTTCGGGGTAAAGTTCGGATCAAGTTCGGTACCGAACCCGGACTTTTTCCCAAAGTTCGGCTGAACCCACCGAACATCCAGGGGTTCGATCAACTCGAATTATTTGTTTAATACCTTAGGTATATTATACCTTGTATTATTAACAATTAGAGTTGAGCGGACACGTGGATGTTTGGGTTCGGCCGAACTTTGCGAAAAGGTTAGAGTTCGGCCCCGAACTTGACCCCAAACCCCATTGAAGTCAATGGTGAACCGAACTTTTGGGCACAAAAATGGCTCTAAAAAAGTCCTGGAAAGGACTAGAGGGCTGCAAAAGGAAGCAAAATGGGGGTAAGAGTAGGACAAGTGCCCTGCAAACAAATGTGGATAGGGAAATAACTTAAAATCACATTAAAAATGGAGGAGGAGGTGGATGTGGAGTAGTAGCCTAGTGGTTGAGGAGGCGGTGACCGTGGCACTGTAGGTGGAAGTGGCGGTGGAAGAGGAGGAAGAAGCCAACACTGTTTTTTGTTTGTTTGTTTTTTTTCTAATTGGGGTAGCCACTAAAATATTGAGATATATTAAAAAAAAAAAGTATACCAATGGCTGTGAGAGGCCGGTCTAAATGGCTATTCTGCACAAGGTACAGACAAGTCTTGTGGGATCCATGCCTGGTTCATTTTAATAAACGTTAGCTTGTCCACGTTGGCTGCGGACAGGCGGCTGCGCTTGTCTGTGATAATGCCCCCTGCCGTGCTAAACACACATTCAGACAATACACTGTCTGCAGGGCAGGCCAGCACCTCCAAGGCATAAAGAGCAAGCTCAGGCCATGTGCCCAATTTGGAGACCCAGAAGTTGAATGGGGCAGACCCATCAGTCAGTACGTGTAGGCGTGTGCACACATACTCTTGCACCATGTTGCTGAAATGCTGCCTCCTGCTAAGCTGGTGGTGCTCTTTGTTGTAGCGTGCTGCTGACAAAGCTTTTCCACATATCGGCCTTCTGAGGTGCTGGCGGTGCCACATCTGCATTGGCGAACTCTTCCTCCTCCTCTGCCTTTGCCTTGTGCTTCCACTGAGCCCCCGGTGTCATTTGGGAATGCCCTCAGCAGCGCATCTACCAGCGTGCGCTTTTAGTCGTGCATCTTCCGATCACACTCCAGTGAGGGAATTAAGGACGGCACGTTGTCCTTGTAATGGGGATCCAGCAGGGTGATCACCCAGTAATCAGCACAAGTTACAATGTGGGCAACTCGGCTGTCGTTGAGCAGGCACTGCAGCATGTAGTCGCTCATGTGTGTCAGGCTGCCCAGAGGCAAAGATAAGCTGTCCTCTGTGGGAGGTGTATCATCTGTGTCCTCCGTATCCTTCCAGCCACGCTCCAATGATGGCCACGAGCTGCATTGGGTGCCACACTGCTGTGAACATGGTTCTTCCTCCTCCTCCTCATCATTCTCATCCTCCAGAACTGTGCCCTGGCTTGAAAATTTTTTACCTGGCCTATGCTGGTGCAGGAACCCACCCTCCGAGCCAATTGTGACTGACTGGCCTGATAACCATGGAAATGACCCCTCTTCCTCCTCCTCCTGTGCCACATCCTCTTCCATCATCGCCCAAAGTGTTTTTTCAAGGAGACATAGAAGTGGGATAGTAACGCTGATAACAGCGTCATCGGCACTGGCCATGTTGGTGGAGTACTCGAAACACCACAATATGGTACACAGGTCTCGCATGGAGGCCCACTCGTTGGTGGTGAAGTGGTGCTGTTCCGCAGAGCGACTGACCCGTGCGTGCTGCAGCTGAAACTCCACTATTGCCTGCTGCTGCTCGCACAGTCTCTCCAGCATGTGCAAGGTGGAGTTCCACCTTGTGGGCACGTCACATAGGAGGTGGTGAGCAGGAAGGCCGAAGTTCTGCTGCAGCGCAGACAGGCGAGCAGCAGCAGGGTGAGAACGCCAAAGCGCACACAGATGGCCCGCACTTTCTGCAGCAGCTCAGACATATCCGGGTCGTTTTTTAGAAATTTCTGCACCACCAAATTCAGCACATGCTCCAGGCAAGGGATGTGCGTCAAACCGGCTAGGCCCAGAGCTGCTACGTGATTTCGCCCATTATCGCACACCACAAGTGTGGGGTTTATCCCTCAAACATATCAGCTTTAAAACAGCCTGCTGTCGTTTCCTCCTGGATGTGCTGAAGTTGGTGGTGAAGGTGTTACGCTGATCGGATGAGGAGGTGGTTGAGGAGGAGGAAGCGGAGTAGGAGGAGGAGGCAACAGGAGGCAAAGAGAAATGCCCTGCAATCCTTGGTGGCGGAAGGACATGCGCCAAACTGCTATCCGCCTCAGGCCCACTAACCACTACATTTGCCCAGTGTGCAGTTAGCAAGATATAGCGACCCTGCCCATGCTTACTGGTCCACGTATCAGTGGTTATGTGGACCTTGCCACAGATGGCGTTGTGCAGTGCACACTTGATCTTGTCCCCGACTTGTTTGTGCAAGGAAGGGAGTGGCGGCTGGGAACCACATACTATGGGACAGCCACCGCCATCAGGTTTTTAAAACTGTCCGTGTCCACCAGACAAAATGACAGCATTTCAAAGGCCAGGAATTTTGAAATGCTGGCATTCAGGTCCAGGGATCGCGGGTGGGTAGGGGGGTACTTCCTCTTTCTCTCCAGTGTTTGGGAGATGGACAGCTGTAAGCTTCCATGGGACCATGGTGTGGAAATTCTTGGGGACAGTGGCGGACATGGTAGCGTTGCTGTCACATGGTCTGTTTGCTGGGTGGCAGGTGACACTGGCACTGTAGAGGTGGAGGAAGAGGCAGAGGCAGCAGCAGAAGAGGAAGCAGGAGGAGGCCGAGACCTTTCTTGGATTTTGAGGTGCTTATTCCACTGCAGCTCATGCTTTGCATGTAGATGCCTGGTCATGCAGGTTGTGCTCAGGTTTAGAACATTTATGCCTCCCTTCAGGCTCTGAATGCACAGCGTGCAAACCACTCGTGTCTTGTCGTCAGCACATTGTCTGAAGAACTGCCACGCCGGGGAACTCCTTTGAGCTGCCTTTGGTGTGCTAGGTCCCTGGGTGCGGTGGGTAGTAGCAGGCGTACTGTCTAGGGGATGGTCGCTCCGCTTTTGCAACCTGCTTCCTCTTTTGCTATGCTGGTGCTTCTGTGCAACCACCACCTCTTCCTCCAAACTCACACCTCATTCTATGTGGGGTCGAGGACCTCATCATCCTCCACATCTTCCACCCACTCTTTACCACTGCCCTCCTTGTCAGTCTGCACACTGTGGAAAGCTGCAGCAGTTGGCACCTGTGTTTCGTCATCATCAGAGATGTGCTGCGGTGGTGTTTTCATGTCCTCATCCTGAACCAGAAATGGTTGGGCATCGGTGCACTCAATGTCTTCCACTTCTGGGGCAGGGCTATGTGGATGGCCCACGGAAAGCACACCAGCAGAGTCATCAAAAAGCAGAAGAGACTGCTGCAGTACTTGGGGCTCAGACTGCTTGGCTGATTTACAAGGGGCTGAGGTGAAAGACAGATGGCCATGGGGTTCAGGTGCCAACTCTGAGCTTTCAGCAAGGAACCGGGTGGGAGACAATGTGAAGGAACTGAAGGCATTGTCAACCACCCAATCTACTATCGCCTGTACTTGTTCTGGCCTCACCATTAGTTGAGCGGCATTTGGCCTACCATATAACGTTGAAGGTTCTGTCGGCTACTCGCACCTGAGGAAGGTGTTTCCCTTGTGCGTGTAGCTGGCACAGATCGACCACGTCCTCTCCTTGCAACAGGAGCTTCACCGACACCACCAACACCAGTAGCACCAGCAGCACCACGACCACGTCCCCTATTTGACGCTCTCCTCATTCTGGACGCAAATGTACTATTTAGCACAAATTTCAATTATTTGTTAAACCAGCAATGTAGACGCATTTTTTAATTTTGTGCAAGAAATGCACAGCAAGGTGCAAACGTACTATGTAGCATTATTTATTAATAATAAAAAAAATTAAATAAATTATTATTCTTTTTTTTTTCAAACCAGCAATGTAGACACACTTTTTATTTTTGTGCAAGAAATGCACCGCTCACACCAGCAGCAGGAACCTCTCCTTACACTAGTATGAGATGATTTTAGAACTCTAATCTGTCCCTCACAGCACCGCCAGGAACCTCTCCCTACTCCAGTATGAGATGATTTTTGAACAATAATCTGTCCCTCACAGCACCGCCAGGAACCTCTCCCTACTCCAGTATGAGATGATTTTAGATCAATAATCTGTCACTCACAGCACCGCCAGGAACCTCTCCCTACTCCAGTATGAGATGATTTTCGAATGCTAATCTGTCCCTCACAGCTCCGCCAGGAACCTCTCCCTACTCCAGTATGAGATAATTTTAGAACGCTAATCTGTCCCTCACAGCACCGCCAGGAACCTCTCCCTACTCCAGTATGAGATGATTTCATAACGATAATCTGTCCCTCACACCAGCAGCAGGAACCTCTCCCTACTCCAGTATGAGATGATTTTAGATCGATAATCTGTCCCTCACAGCATCGCTAGGAACCTCTCCCTACTCCAGTATGAGATGATTTTAGAATGATAATCTATCCCTCACAGCACCCCCAGGAACATCTCCCTACTCCAGTATGAGATGATTTTAGAACGATAATCTGTCCCTCACAGCACCGCCAGGAACCTCTCCCTACTCCTGTATGAGATGATTTTAGATCAATAATCTGTCCCTCACAGCACCACTAGGAACCTCTCCCTACTCCAGTATAAGATGATTTTAGAATGATAATCTATCCCTCACAGCACCGCCAGGAACCACTCCCTACTCCAGTATGAGATGATTTTAGAATGCTAATCTGTCCCTCACAGCAGCACCAGGAACCTCTCCCTACACCAGTATGAGATGATTTTAGAACGCTAATCTGTAACTCACAGCACCGCCAGAAACCTCTCCCTACTCCAGTATGAGATGATTTCATAACGATAATCTGTCCCTCACACCAGTAGCAGGAACCTCTCCCTACTCCAGTATGAGATGATTTTAGATCGATAATCTGTCCCTCACAGCACCGCTAGGAACCTCTCCCTACTCCAGTATGAGATGATTTTAGAATGATAATCTATCCCTCTTAGCACCCCCAGGAACCTCTCCCTACTCCAGTATGAGATGATTTTAGAATGCTAATCTGTCCCTCACAGCAGCACCAGGAACCTCTCCCTACACCAGTATGAGATGATTTTAGAACGCTAATCTGTTCCTCATAGCACCGCCAGGAACCTCTCCCTACTCCAGTATGAGATGATTTTATAACGGTAATCTGTCCCTCACACCAGCAGCAGGAACCTCTCCCTATACCAGTATGAGATGATTTTATAACGTAATCTGTCCCTCACACCAGCAGCAGGAACCTCTCCCTACTATAGTATGAGATGATTTTATTACACTAATCTGTCCCTCACACCAGCAGCAGGAACCTCTCCCTATACTGGTATGAGATGATTTTATAACGGTAATCTGTCCCTCACACCAGCAGCAGGAACCTCTCCCTACTATAGTATGAGATGATTTTATAACGCTAATCTGTCCCTCACACCAGCAGCAGGAACCTCTCCCTATACTAGTATGAGATGATTTTATAATGGTAATCTGTCCCTCACACCAGCAGCAGGAACCTCTCCCTACTATAGTATGAGATGATTTTATAACGCTAATCTGTCTCTTACACCAGCAGCAGGAACCTCTCCCTATACCAGTATGAGATGATTTTATAACGCTAATCTGTCCCTCACACCAGCAGTAGGAATCGCTCCCTATACTAGTATGAGATGATTTTATAACGGTAATCTGTCCCTCACACCAGCAGCAGGAACCTCTCCCTATACCAGTATGAGATGATTTTCGAATGCTAATCTGTCCCTCACAGCTCCGCCAGGAACCTCTCCCTAGTCCAGTATGAGATCATTTTAGAACGCTAATCTGTCCCTCACAGCACCGCCAGGAACCTCTCCCTACTCCAATATGAGATGATTTCATAACGATAATCTGTCCCTCACACCAGCAGCAGGAACCTCTCCCTACTCCAGTATGAGATGATTTTAGATCGATAATCTGTCCCTCACAGCATCGCTAGGAACCTGTCCCTACTCCAGTATGAGATGATTTTAGAACACTAATCTGTCCCTCACAGCACCACCAGGAACCTCTCCCTACTCCAGTATGAGATGATTTTAGAACGCTAATCTGTCCCTCACAGCACCGCCAGGAACCTCTCCCTACTCCAGTATGAAATGATTTTGGAACGATAATCTGTCCCTCATAGCACCGCCAGGAACCTCTCCCTACTCCAGTATGAGATGATTTTAGAATGCTAATCTGTCCCTCACACCAGCAGCAGGAACCTCTCCCTATACCAGTATGAGATGATTTTATAACGGTAATCTGTCCCTCACACCAGCAGCAGGAACCTCTCTGTCACTTTCATGGTTCAGGCTCAGAGAACAATAGCTATAGCAGTAGCGGGGCACCCACCGATCAGCTTGATAAGGTCACTCTGGCGGACGACACATACTCACCTGAGGTGTGGAGTCTAAGTACTAACCAGAGTTTACCAGAGCTCCTGATGGTGGAGATGGGTTTTGCTGCAAATTAGTACCAGGTCGCGGTCCTCAGGATTGTCAGATCAGGAGGTAAGCAAGTCGGGGTCCAATAGCAGATATAGCAGGTAGGGATAAGCAGAATAATAGTCAATAAATAAGCCAATGTTTGGGAGAGAGTAGTAGCAAAGATGCAGACGGCAGCATGGCTGACAAAAGCGACATATTGGCTGGAGGGAGCACAATAATATGGTAAACAGGAAGTGAAAAGGCATTGCTTAAATAGGAAGTTCATAGGAGGAACAAGAAGTTCAAAGTTCAAAACAAACAAGGATGAAAGCAGGATCATTAAAGTAATTGTCCAGGGAACTGTCTAGCATTCCAGGTGGCTCATCAAGAAGAGACATTACCAGACACAACAGAGTTTTCAGGTTCAGATCTGGGTCCTGACAGTACATCTGGACACTGGTCACCCACAAAACCTTTGCTTAGCAAGATGCAGCATGGCCACCTTGTTGCTCTGACCAGTTTTGCTATGGAGTGAGAGTTTCTGTTCTATGCAATTGGTTTGGGTCAACCCACACCCTGGGGTTGATTCACTTAAAACAAATAGGCTGTTCACTTTGAAATATTTTTCCTTAGCTTAGTGAACAAGGTGAAGCTCTGCTGACTTCCATCATTAATTCATGTGCAAGCAAACACCTGTCTTTTTCATTTTAATTGGATATTTTTTGCCAAGTGAATTTTTACCACATTCACTAAGCAAGGGGAACATTCCCTTGCAAAGTGAACAGCCTATTCAAATATCTTTCTGTATTACTTTACTTTTTGCAAAGGTAATGCTTGGAACGCTTTAATGCTCTCCTTTATATTGCCACACAAATGCAGATGACAAAAAAGGACAAATATTTTAGTGAATTATCTGGAGACTTTTGCACAGTACTATCTATCTATATCTAGAAAGGTGAGAGGTTCTACTTTTTTCATTGCAGTACGATTTTGTCTTACAGGGTAACTAAAAACAAAGCTTTTTTTTATAGTTTTGGAGAGACTGGAGAGGAATTAGAACACTTGTTAGTGTTTATTGCTGTCTGTGCCCTTGGATGGAGAGATCCATCCTCTCTATTGGCAAATTTACAGTTATCTTAAAGTGAACTTAAAAGAAATCCCAATGTTTGGTTTGACACCAGAACAGTAATATAAGGGAAAATCTTGCATTGGTTCTGGTGACTCCCGAGGATTCCTTCATTTTGGAGGGATTTCCCCTTACTTCCTGAAAATTGAGGGAAACCACACTGATGGGACACAGATGGCAACAAAAGAAAAATGTGGTTTTATGTCTAGGACTTCACAACTGTGGTGGGGAATGAAGATCCTTCAGGGGCAGAGAGTGATGTAACTTCAGTATTTAGCCCACTTAAAAAAATAATTTACTGCTCTTGCCTCTTAGTCTGTGAAAGTTCTCAATGTTGATGGATGCAGGCGTGATGAGGTCACCGATCACAGACATAAGAAGACACAGATGGCAGGGCTGACAACAGGGCTATGAATTCAGCAATGTTATGTGATTGCTGATGGCCCTCCACCAGAAGTAAATTCTATGTGAAGAATGAAGACTTTCACGTGATATTAGAATTGATTGATTTGTGACAGGTGAATGTAAAATTGGATAGATGCTTGATTTTCTTACATAGTTGGTAAGGTTGAATAAAGACATCTAACTGTGTGTGTTTTTGTTTATGTCACTGCCATTTTTCATATCACTGTACATTGTTCTCACTAAGAAACACATCTAAAATGTTTTTAACCACTTCAGCCCCGGAAGGATTTCCAGCTTTAGGACCGGAGCACTTTTTGCGATTCGGCGCTGCGTCGCTTTAACTGACAATTGCGCGGTCGTGCGACGTTGCACCCAAACGAAATTTGCGTCCTTTTTTTCCCACAAATAGAGCTTTCTTTTGGTGGTATTTGATCACCTCTGCGTCATTTCTGATCGCCGCTATAAACAAAAGAAGAGCGACAATTTTGCAAAAAAACCCAAATTTCTTACTTTTTGCTAAAATACAAATCCAAAAAAAAAATATAAAAAAACATTTTTTTTCACCGTTTTTGGCCGATTTATATTCTTCCTCATATTTGCGATAAAAAAAATCGCAATCGGCGTTTATTGATTGGTTTGCGCAAAAGTGGTCGCATTTACGGATGATGAGAATTCATTTTTGGGGTTTTTATTTTTTTTTTATTTTTTACTAAAAATGGCGGCGATCTGCGATTTTTAGCGGTACTGCGATATTGGGGCAGACATGTCGGAATGTTTTGACACTTTTTTGGGACCATTGGCATTTATACAGCGATCAGTGCTATAAAAATGCACTGATTACTGTGTAAATGCCATTGGCAGTGAAGGGGTTAACCTGCAGTGGGCGCTCTAAGGGTTAACTGTGTTCCCTGGGCGTGTTCTTACTGTAGGGGGACTTGCCTAGCTGGGGAAAGGAAGTGGTCACAGCCTTCACTTACAGGAAGGCTGTGATCACTTCCCTTCCCCCTCACACAGAGCAGAGGTCCGTGTTTACATACACGGACCTCCGCTCATTCGTTCCGGGGGGGGCATCGCGGGTGGCCGGCGGCAATCGAAGCCGCCGGACCCGCTCCCTGGACCCCCCCGCGCGCTCACAGTGGCTCTGTATCGTGGCCGCCGTCGTATGACGGCGATTCGCGTTACAGAGCCACATTGTCGCCGTCAATTGCCGATCAGCCGTCGGCAAGCGGTTAAGCGTATCTACACTCTCTACTGATGCCACCAACTGTGGAAGGGAGTTCTACATCCTTACCACTCTAATAGTAAAGAATGTATTTTGGGATTTAAGATTAAACTGCTTTTCATCCAACTTCATTGTTTGTCATCTTTAGAGACCCCTTGCCGAGCACCTAACTGTAAATTTACTTCATTACTTTGACGTTAAATACCGGGGTTATGGCAGCAGCTAGATGCCATAAACCTGGTATCTTTATTTACAGTAGGCGGGCGGCTTTCTGCTAAAAGTGGTCCCCGTGGTGCTTTTGCTACGGGATTACTTTTATAGGCAGCAGGAGAGGTGCACCCCCCCGCCACTTCCTCGGGTCTTCCAGGTTTACTTGAGTCATCGATACACCCAGAAGCAATCTGGTCTGATCAGTGGCTGGGCAAAAAGTCAAGTGAGGGCAAGGTGGCCTTCACTTGGCTCTATACCCTTGGAGGACCGGAGTGTCCCCTGACATCACTTCCGGTTCTCAGCCATCAACTTAAATGCGAGATCTGGGGTATTTTGACCTCAGATCTCTCAATAAAGAGGGCCTGTCATGCTTATTTCTATTACAAGGGAATTAAAGGGACAGAGTAAAAAAAAAAGTTAAATAAATAAAAAAAAAAATTGAAAGCACCCCATCCCTGCGAGCTCACGTGCAAAAGTGAACGCATACACAAGTTGTGCCCGCATATGTAAACAGTGTTCAAACCACACATGTGAGGTATCACCGTGATCATTAGAGTGAGAGCAATAATTCTAGCACACTACCTACTCTGTAACTTTAAACAGGTAACCTGTAAAAAATTGAAAGCGTCACCTTTGGAGATTTTTAGGTACCGTAGTTTGTTGCTATTCCACGAGTGTGTGCAATTTTAACCACTTGACCACTGGGCACTTAAACCCCCTTAACAACCAGACCAATTTTCAGCTTTCAGTGCTCTCACATTTTGAATGACAATTACTCAGTCATTCAACACTGTACCCATATGAAATTTGCGTCCTTTTTTTTCACACAAATAGAGCTTTCTTTTGGTGGTATTTAATCACCGCAGGGTTTTTTTATGTTTTGCGCTATAATTAAAAAAAGACGGAAAATTTTGTAAAAAAATTAATTTTTCTTCGTTTCTGTTATAAAATTTAGCATATTAGTAATTTTTCCTCATAAATTTTGGCCAACATTTATACTCCTACATATGTTTGGTAAAAAAAAAAAATTGTGTATATTATTTGGTCTTTGTGAAGGTTATAGAGTCTACAAGCTATGGTGCCAATCAATGAATATTGATCATACCTGATGTACTGATGGCCTATCTTTTTCTTGAGACCCTAACAAGCCAGGAAAGTACAAATACCCCCCAAATGACCCCTTTTTGGAAAGTAGACATTCCAAGGTATTTAGTAAGAGGCATGGTGAATTTTTTGAAGTTGTAATTTTTTCCCACAATTCTTTTCACAAAATTGTCATATGTTAACAGGTTATTTCTCACACCCAGCATATGCATACCACAAATCACACCCTAAAACACATTCTACTACTCCTCCTGAGTATGGCCATACCACATGTGTGAGACTTTTACACAGCCTGGCTCCATACAGAGGCCCAACATGCAGGGAGCACTGTCAGGCGTTCTAGGAGCATAAATTACACATATAATTTCTTGACTACCTCTTGCACTTTTGAAAGTCCTGGAGCAGGACAATGGAAACGCCCAAAAAATGACCCCATTTTGGAAAGCAAACACCCAGCGTATATTCTAGGAGGCATAATGAATCTTTTGAACGTGTCATTTTTTCCACAAGTTTTTGGAAAAATGTGGAAAGAGAATGAAAACGCTTTTCTTTTTTTCACACAAAGTTGTCATTTATACAATATTTCTAACACACAGCATGTACCTAGCAAAAATGACACCCCACAAAATATTCTGCTACTCCTCCCGAGTATGGCAATACCACATGTGTGACACTTTTACACAGCCTGACCACATACAGAGGCCCAACATGTAGGGAGCACCGGCAGGTGTTCTGGGGCATACATTTCAAATCTAATTTGACTGAGCACGAATGAGGATGGATGAGCACGGATGGGGATGACTGAGCACGGATGGGGATGGATGAGCATGGATGGGGATGACTGAGCACGGATGGGGATGGATGAGCACGGATGGGGATGGATGAGCACAGATGGGGATGGATGAGCATGGATGGAGATGGATGAGCACGGATTGGGATGACTGAGCATGGATGGGGATGACTGAGCACGGATGGGGATGACTGAACATGAATGGAGATGGATGAGCATGGATGAGGATGGATGAGCACGGATGGGGATAGATGAGCACGGATGGGATGACTGCGCACGAATGGGGATGGATGAACACAGATGGGGATGGATGAGCACGGATGGGGATGACTGAGTACGGATGGGGATGGATGAGCTCGGATGGGGATGGATGAGCACGGCTGGGTGGGTGAGCATGGCTGAGTGAGGATGGCTAAGCATGGATGGGGTGAGGATGGCTGGGTGAGCATGGATGGATGGGTGGCGGAGCATGGATGGGGTGAGGATGGCTGGGTGGGTGACCATGGATGGGGTGAGGATGGCTGGATCGGGTGAGGATGGCTGGGGTAAGGAAGGCTGGGTGGGTGTGGATGGATGGTGGGGGTGCAGCCTGCCCAACTGTAACTTAGCAGCGCTGTGGGCATTACACATTGCCCACAGCGCTGCACAGGTCCTCTCTCCTCTCACGCTGCACCGATCGGTGCGGAGAGGAGAGAGAGAAGCGCTGGCTTGTTTACATGTGCGGCCATTCACCGCGATCCATGATAGGTGGCGTGAAGGGAAGCGCGATTCTGGCAGACGCCCTCCCAGAATTAAGCAACCTCCCTGTAGCCGTCATTTGGCTATGGGCTGGTTGTTAACTGGTTAAAGCATGACATGTTAGGTATCTATTGAAAAATTGGGCTAACCTTACTGTTTTTTTTTTAATTCATTAAAGTGTATTTTTTTCCAAAAAAATTGAGCTTGAAAGACTGCTGCGCAAATACAGTGTGACATAAAATATTTCAATGACCACCATTTTATTCTCTAGGGTACAGGTGGCCCTCCAGCTGTTGCAAAACTACAAGTCCCATGAGGCATTGCAAGGCTGACAGTTACAAGCATTGGCTCTCATTTAACCACTTCCTGCCTGCAGTATATTAAAATGACGAAGGGCAGGATGCACTCTCATTTCTGGGATGACGTAATATGATGTAACCCCAGAACCGCCGCTCTCACACACTGGCAGGGGCACGCAGGGCGGTGCTCACGCAGTGTTCCTAGAACACGGCACAACCCCGATCTCAGTAAAGTGCCGATGACACTGCTCTTTACCCATGTGATCGGCTGTGTCCAATCACAGCCGGTCACATGTAAACAAGGAAGTGCCGTTTATCGGCTCTCCTCGGCTCACACTGACAGAGTGTATGACAAGGAGAGCCGATCAGCAGCATCTCCTCGCAGGGGAGACATGTACAGGTAATCAGGGCACTGATCATCAGTGCCCTGATTACAGTACAGCCCCAGCAGTGCCCATCATTAACACCAATCAGAGTCTATTAGTGACGCCAATCAGTGCTGCATTTCAGTGCCTGCCCATCAGTGCCCATTAGGGGCACCCATCAGTGTTGCCTATCATTGCCCACCAGTGCCACCTATCAGTGCCCATTATTGTGGCATATTAGTGCCTCCTCATCAGTGCGCCCATCAGTGCTGCCTCATCATTTTATTGTTTTTTAGCAAAAAATGAAAAACCCAGCAGTGATTAAATACCACCCAAAAAAATCTCTATTTGTGTGAATAAAATGATAAAAATGTCATTTGTGTACAGTGTTGCATGATCGCGCAATTATTAATTTGGAATTCTAATTTGGAATAAAATTATAAAAATGTCATTTGTGTACAGCGTTGCATGATCGCGCAGTTATTCATTTGGAATTCTCTTCCACAAGCAGTGGTTTCAGCAGGGAGCATGGATAATTTCAAAAACTATTGGATCGGCACCTAAATGGCCACAACATACAGGGATATACAATATAATATTGACACAAAAGCACACACACATGTTGAACTTGATGGACTGGTGTCTTTATTCAACCTCACAAACTATATAACTATGTATCATTCAAAGTGTGACAGTGCTGAAAATCGGCCTAGGTAGGAAGGGGTGAAAGTGCCCAGTAGGCAAGTGGTTAAAGATTTGTATATTTGTATATTGCGATCATATACCCTCCTAAGTGTCTCTTTATGCTCTCTCCAATTCAAGCACATCCTTCCTGAGGAATACTCAAGATGTGGCCAAACCAGATTTGTAAAGTGGTGGCATGCTAGTAGTCTGCTTGCCTTGCATGCAATTGCTTTGCCTGTGATTTTCTAGCACCCCCAGTTCCTTTACCATCTTCGATTCCGCCAGAGGTTCTTCCTCTATTCAGTAAACTACATTCATATTTTAGCTCTCAAGTGCATCACTTTACATTTTTCTACTTTTATCAGCAAATTCTTGATTCTTGGATATGGTCCCTTATTATTCCTTCCAATAGTTTACATTATATTGATGTTAGGCTGACTGGTCTGTAGTTTCTAGGAACACACCTTGGCCCCTTTTTAAAAATTGGTCTTATGATTGCTTTTCGCAAATCAGCTGGTAATATTCCAGCCAGTAAGCTTTTCTTATAAATTATAAATTCTGGCTATAATATGGCTGAGTCCTTTGAGGCTTGGTGATTTATTCACGTTTTTCTAGTCATTTTTTTAACACAGTTCTCTGTGAGCCACAAGGGTACATTCAATATACTGTTATTGATATTACTGTCTTGTTTATTATACCCCTCCTTCTTATTAGTATAAACTGGGAAGAATGTATTTAATACATTTGTCTTCTCCCTATTACTTGTGATCAACTTCCCCTGCTCATCTTTTATGAGGCCAATATGCTCTGCTCTCAGCTTTTTACTATTAATATATTTGAAAAAATTTGGGGGATTGTTTTACTTTCCTCCACAATGTGCCTCCCGTAATCTATTTTAACTGCCCTGATCTAACTTTCTTATTACATAGTCATATAGTCAGGTTGAAAAAAAGTCCACCTAGTTCAACCTACTAGTTTTGCATTCTTTGTATTTGTGGAATGCTGATGATGACCCCTCACCTTATATTTATTAAAAGACCATTTTTTCTCATTGATAATCCTTTTAACCTTATTTTTCAGCCACCAAGGTTTAACTTTTGTTTGCTTATATTTGTTGCCCATTGCAATGCACTGACAAATACCATTGTTTAATATGTCTTTAAAGCACTCCCAATTTTCATCAATGTTCTTTGTTGCAAGAATTTGATCTCTATTAATATCATGTAACATGGAGTTTATTCAGTTTAGCAAAGCTGGCTCTTTTCAATTAAGTGTACTTATCTTTACCCCATGCCTCTCTTATAATTTATGGCAAATGTAATTTCTCTATAATCACTATTGCCTAAATTATTCCTTACTACCATCTCTGTAATCAGCTCTGTGCTGTTTGTTATTATTAAGAGCATTATCACTAGCATGGGTTTCTACCGTTTGACACATGAAATTGTCCTGCAATACATTCAAGAAAACGATGAGCATTAGTTGAATGTGTAGCCTGCCCCATCAATATCGGGATAGTCAAAGTGCGCGTTCCCGTGTGTGCGCCGGGAACGGCGCCAAATAGCTCTATTTAGGCTGAGTGCACCCTGCAGCAAGTGCTGTCTGATCCACAGCGTGTGAGTTTTAATCCTGCGAGACCTGTAACCTGTTACCTGTTCCTGTGACTCGGCTTGTCCTGACTTTGTCTGATCTCCGCCTGCAGCGACCCCCGGCTTGCCTACGACCACTATCCTGCCTGATCCCAGTGTACCTCTGCTGTCTAAAGACAAGGAGAGAGAGGCGCCTCTAAGTGTAATATGCACGTTTTATTGAAGGTGACAGGATTAAAAACACTCACATGTAGGTAGATAAAAACAGCATGGACTCTGTCCTGCCTGAAGAAGGGGCGCGGCTCTCCTGTCAGCTGAGCCGATCGCCTAGGAAACGCGCCACACCTCCTGTGACATCACCTGTCTGCGCCTGGATGTTTGTGGCTCAAGCCTCTTCACCATTCCGAACGGCTCTCCCACTACCTCTCAGCTGCTAGCTGCATCCGGACCCTCATATGATGGTGACGCCGCTCTGGACTACTCCTTCCATGCTGTTTTTATCTACCTACATGTGAGTGTTTTTAATCCTGTCACCTTCAATAAAACATGCATATTACACTTAGAGGCGCCTCTCTCTCCTTGTCTTTTTGCAGTGTTTGGAGCCTGGTTCAGCTCTCTTGGGATGGCTGCCCACACCTAAGTGCTAATGGACTTATGGACTCATGTCATGTTTTTATGTTTACATGTGTATACATACCAAAAGTTCTGTTTACTATATAATATGTGGTATCTTTAGATACTTGTATATGGTCTTATGCACAGTCCCAATTGATTGTTCCTGGTTACTTTTATTCTTCTAAAGAGCAGGGGCTGTGCGCACATACTTGCCATTACCTCTGCTGTCTGCCTGTTAACGACCCTGCCTGGACCCGACTATTCACCAGCCTGCTCCTTCTGTACCACACCGCCAGCCCGTTCACGACCCGGCCTGACCACGCTTCAGTTGCACAAGTGCTCCAACGGACTTCCTACCATCACCAGTGACCCAGTCCGACCCTCGTGCCATCCTGCACTCCCGAGCCACCTGTCTGCTAAACCAGGGGTTCCCGAGTCAGGGTAGTAAGAGAGGTTGCCTACTGCATAAGTCAGATTCGTCCACCAGGTACATGACAAAGTCCATCATGATTATAATTTTGCTCTGCCTCTCTACCATCTCTGTGAAAGTAGATCGTCCCTTCATCCTCAATGTTAGGGGACCTGTAGCATACACCTACAATTAATTTACTGTTTGTTTCCTCCCTTTGAAGCTATAGTCACAAATACTTCATATCTTCACTTAGCCCCGTTAACAATATCATCCCTTATAATCACTATCAAATCGCTCTTGACAAACAGGCACATCCCTCCCCCTCGTCTATTTACCCTTTCCCTCCTATATATGGAATACCACTGGACAGTAGCAAGCCACTCATTTTTGCTGTCAAACCAGGTTTCTGATACTCCCACAAAGTCAAAATTTTCCTCATGTAGCTGAAGTTCTAATTCCTGAATTTTGTTAACCACTTTTATTTCTCTATCATCTGGATTGAAGGCATCTTTCCCACATCTGTACATTTTGACCCTTGCACTGTATACCAGTCTCTGATCCCTCCACCCCACATCCTAGTTTAAAAGTTCATCCAACTTTCTGGCCATGTTATTCCCAACAGAGCTGCACCCTCCAATTTAGGTGCAGTCTGTCCTTGCTATAGAGCTGGTAACTGTCCGCAAACTCAGCCCAGTTCTCCATCAACCCAAAACCCTTCTTCCTAAACCAGTTCCTCAGCCACTTGTTTGTCTCTCTAAACTCCTGCTGCCTCCCTGGTGTGGCTCGAGGTACAGGCAGTACTACCTTGGAAGTCCTGTTCTTTAATATAGCACCTAAATCCCGGAAAACATTTTTTAAGGACGTTCCATCTTCCTCTGACTTTGTCCTTTGTACCAATGTGTACCATGAGAGCTGGATCATTCCACTTGAAATAAGCTAAACAATATAAAGAATGTCTACTGATGGATTTATGAATAATATACAACACTGTAGAAGATTTTAATCTAAATAAGTCTCCCATTTAACGTTTTCTTTTTTGCACTGGGGAAATAAAGAGGTTTTTCTTTTCAAATTAACAGTTATTCATATGAATCTTGTAGATAAATAAACGTGTCTATTATCTGATTAGTTGTTTTCGGTGACACAGTTTTATAACTGTATATGTTATCTGTTTTAGGAGCTTTGTATACTGCACAGTGCATCATATCTGAGCATAGCATATTGGATTTACAAATTCTGCTGTGGTTACACAAGTAGCAGCACATATGACAGAATTATATTTATTGCATTTTATATGGCAATATCCATACATTTTTTTTCATGCACCTAAAACCTATTTTACACGAGGAATCTGCACCAGGCGCACACGTGATGCTGGAAAAGTGCTGGATTCTTTAGACAGAGAACCCCAGCGCTGTTGAGGTAACAAGTCCTACCCCTTCTAGCCTTTTTCTTCTTCCACCAACCAGCAGTATAGCGACACAAGACAAGGCCAGATTTAGAGGAAAGGGCACAAGAAAAGGTCTGCAGTGTGTAAATACTCCAAGTTACTGTTGTGCACGTGGAATGCCATGTACACTGGTTAAAGAAATGTGTATCTAATTTAAGTGAAAAATATTCACCTGACCTACAGCGTAAAATCTCACAGAATAATGTAAGTTCATACTTACGGAGTGTGAATGCACACACAGCAATCAGCATGTAATACACTAACACTCGCCATTCACTCTAGTATATGACTTGTACATAATCAAAATGAATACTTATATTTTGTGTTCACGCACACAAAAAAAAAAAAAAATCACACTGATTATTTTTCACAGTCAACAGACTTTTGCACAAAGTGCATGGTCGTAATTACGGACTCACTGATGCCAGGTCTCACAGTGTATGAATGCAATTTGAAGAGATACAAGGTGAGGTGAGATCAGGTTCCAGCAAAGTGGGTAGGGACAGTAAAATGTACTGCCTTAAGCACACTAGTACCTTTTGGTTTAGGGGCATCCTTTGTATTTTCTTTAGTGTTCAAGGAAAATAAAGCCAAAGTAAGAGGTGGTTTGGTTTATTTGGCATGAATAGGTATCTTTGGTCAGGGAGGGGTAAGCGGATGCAGCACACAGGATGAATGGTCCTATTAGCCCTTCACGTGTACAGGAACTGTGTGTCAGGGCAGTGTTAATGTTAATAACAACAGTGGAAAAATTGTGTACAAAGTGGCTGAGCGAAGGATGTACACATGTTCTATAAGTTATAGATAGTATGTCCCTATGATCAAGTAAATTTGCATGGCAAAAATATGACTGTTAAACATGCTATGCTTAACAATGTTTAAGAATTTAAATATTAACCTTTTTACTTGGATTACATATTATTTTAGAGTACCTGGTGCCTCCGATAATTTCTGTCTTGAGAGACAGAAAAAAAAAAATCTTTTTTAATGTCTGAGAGTGCTTCTGTCAGTGATGTAATGCTATGTGCAGTTAAATATGCTGTAAATCTCTGTCCATAAGTGCTATGTTTATGTGAGTTATGAATGGCCTATTTTATTGGGAAATTTACTAATCAGCTCCACTCTTATGCCTGTCCTGTCATCTTACAGTACTCATCATACACACTAATGGATATATTCCATTAAGCTGTAGAAAGAGCAATGTGGATATGCAAACTCCTGTAGCAACCACTTAAAAACCAGTCAACTGGTCTGACTTTAGTAAAGTCAATTCTGATTGTTGTTATGGGTTACTCCCCCTGGTTTACCCTTTTTGCTTTTGTCACTGCTTTACAGTTAAGAGTTATGCTCACAAACGCTATTTTCCTGTGAAAGATCTCAAATAACTTGGCAGAGTAAGCCCCAGGACAATAGGATTGGGCAAACAGCCAATGGAGAAATCTAGACTAGATTAAATTAATGTAATTTATAAAGCAATACCCTCAATGAAAGTAATATTTCTATTTTTTTTTAAAAAGGTTAGTTGATTCGGGGAAAACCTGGTGCAATGACTGCTCTTTTACTGTATGTACACCTTAGTAAAAGTGATGTACTGTTACAAAATATAACTATGTGGTATTTTTTAGAAACAGGCGAGTGCATACAAGTTTAAATGTTCCAGGCATATGAAGCAGTGCTTGCCTTATTTTGTGGTGCACATATTCCCTCCATGGAACAAGCTACAGTGTTCTTCATCATGTGCATTTGTCTAAAGCTAGTGTTTGCATTGAATTGTATGCATGTGCTTTATTTTGGAAATGTATGCATCCATTTCAGAGTGTACGTACCATATACTCACATTTGTGTGAGGAATGCCAGCAGTAACACTGATCCAAAACACACAGAAAAAATAAATAACAAAGTCTACTTTTTTTGGTACCTTCAGAAACAACCAGAAATGAATTGCTAGTAAAGGGTACTTCAGACACCCAGTACTGCATTGCATTGTGGGATGGAGAAAGAAGTTCAGGCTTCTCTTAAATTCAGTTATGGAAGGACTTCATAGCCCCCGTAAAGTAAAGGGGTATTCAAGGAATTTACCAATCCACCCCCAATAAAAATCTGGTCACAAATATATCAGTGCCCTTTCCGTATCTGGTTGAGAAGAAAAGGATGGCGGGGTTTGCTCTGCAGTCCATAAGTCTTTGTTGTGAAGTGCTGCCAGACGGAGGAAGACCCAGGAAATGGCAGGCAGTCAAGTTTAAAGTCTTTGTCAGTTACAACTGAACAGAATTAAGGTAGAGGGTCATGTTGGTCTCTGGTGGAAGTGCTGGACTTTGGGGCAGAGGAGGTAACTTCTGGGTGCTGAAACTATTAGGACAAGTCTTCCATAACTGTCTCTGGTTCCAAGTCATGGTCCTCTGGCAGCACTGTATTCTGGTTGGAGACCGAGAGGGAGGCAGGTCTCACTTCCTCTTCAGCTGGCTCTTCTTTGACATGAACAGATTGACTGCAATTAAAAGAAAACCAACAGTTACAAAGCGGCCAACAATAAAGTTTCTTAAGCTACACTCATTTTTTTGTTGGATCCTCTGTTTTTGCTGCCATCCAGGATTTTCCTTCATTTCCCCTTCTGCTGGCAACATTATGATAGGACAGGCACAGGTAGAAAATAATCAAATTATTTAGTTGAGTTGGGGTATGCTAAACCCCCATCAGGTTTCTTGCACTGTCTGTATTATTATTGCAAATGTAACTTTGCTTCCTGTCTGGTGACAACATTGTCATCTGGATAAAAAGAGGGCCAAATCAAGTACACTAAATGAGAAAGTTTAAGATAAAGTATTACTGTAAAGCCTGCCCCTTACATTTCTTATGGGCAAATCTCAAAAAGAAGTGTTACCTGTATTGCGGAGACAGGCGTGGGCTGCTGCCATTACTGTTCCCAGGCTCTCCAGTGCTGGTGACATCGTCATGTCCACCATGAAGTCCACTGCCAGAGCTGTTAAGAGTTGGAGGGCTATTCATCAGAGGAAAACTACTCTCGGCGAGTGCAGCCTGTGAAATAAGAGAATTGTAAATGGAATTACATTTAGAGAGAGGAAAACACTATATTCTACACATATATAAATATGTACAGTATATTAAAGTGTATATAGTAGGGCTAATAATGCTCCTTATTATCAGTATATTAAAAATTACCTCCCACAAGTTGCAATCTGAATATTCCTAAAGGCAGATTTATGAAACAAAGTGATCCAATCCAGCCACTCTTACATGCCTAGATTTGCTCCAACATTCTCGCATTTACCCTACTGTTTTAAACACACTGCGCCCAATTAAGCATACATGCAGTACATACATACAGCAGACTATAGCAGCTTACTGAATTGTTTCTTCTTAATGTCTCCCCAGCAAAAGTGATTGCCAGAGCAAAAGAAAAGTGCAGGCCACAGAGCAGCACAGGCCTGGTAGGCATCTGGGCAGGGGGGATGATGCAGCTTCTCCCAAGTCAGTCTCCCTATGTTAAGCATCTATACAGACGCTTATCAGAGGAACTCCAGGCATAAATCTGTGGCTTCTATCTGTGACACATTCTAGCATAGATATTTGTTTATAGGGTGCAGATACTGCAATATTCCTGCAAAGAATAGCAATTTGTCAATTTTTGAAGCACATGCCACAAATTGTTTTTAACATAATAGCACAATGTTGTTTATTGTTGTAAATGTTGGATACACAATTGTTTATTGGGTAAACTAAGTAATTTTTAGCTTAAGACTTTCCTTGGAGTGCAATTGAGTAGGGCGAATGAACAGATGATCAAATAGCTCCGCCCATCCTTTATTTTGAAAGCACCTTGCTCTATCTGCAGGAACTTAGGGAATGATGTAAAGGACCTGCTTAGTGCCCAACACTGTCTAGCAGGGTGAACTGGAAATTCAACTTCCCAGCTGAATTTAACATTACGAAAGGAGGTCAATTATTTTTCTCTGAGGACATTAACATTCAAAATTGCACTGAAATACTTGTTTATGACTCTGAGAGGGCATTAAGCAGCTTTTCATTTATATACATTTTGTTGGTGATATAAATTATATTGCAGCTTGAATCAGTTCTCTTTCCAGGTACAACTTCAGTATGAACAAACAGCAAGTGCATCTAGCTTACCTGATAACTGGCGTTTAACCCGCCATAGCCCAGACCGGAAATCATGTTTTTCACAAGTGTTGGACTTCTGTATAATGTCAAGGAATGCAAAAACAAAAAATATGGTTATAGATAATTGTAAAAAGCCACACATGTTCACTTGAAAAGAGAAATAATATTTATGTTCCAGACAAATAGTTACCTAACACTTGTTACCAGGAAAAGATCTGGTATAACAGTTTCTCAATAATTTTAGAGAAAAACAAAAGCAGTGATTCTATGCTGCCACCTGCTGGAGATTCTTGGAATTACATCATCCTAGTTCTCAGAGTACATGGGAATGCATAATTAGATTAGATGAATGACTTGCTCTCTTTTATTTGGTAGGCGCTTTACAGACCTGCTTTCCGCTAAAGACTAAAAACTTTTGCATATAAGAGATGGTGCTGTGCCACTGTGCTATGGGATTTTGGATCTTTGCACACTGTTCCTATGCAGTGAAATGGAGTCATAAACCTCCCACACTGCAACACATGTAGAAGAATTGCATCACAGGACTAGCATGCAATGGTATCACCTATATCTGGCCCAATGGAAAAACAGTGTATTCCTGGATTTATGTCTGACTCAAACATTAAGGTAAAACATTACTGTACTGCTTTAACACAAACATAAATAGTATAAACGGTTACAAACAGGCATACTCCAGTTTACCAATCCCACACCATGGTGCAGTGACCAGAACAGTTCCAGAAAAAATCCATTGTACTGTTTTAGAACAGATTTTTTTGCAGACCTACTGATCAGAATATTACATTTTTAGGGCTCATAGAGGTAAGTGTAGGGTGCACAGTACACCCTCCACTTGCCTTTTTAAAGTTCTCAGCTAGGTTTCTATTTACTATGGCAAGTAACTAGTGCAGTAGCATATAAACTGTGTGATGCCACAAGAGCATTAAAAAGTGCAGGTGATACTTTGGTGTGAACTCAATAGGGTTAAGCCATTCAGCTTCAAACACTGGATGCTTCCTTCTGGATCTCAAGGGTGAGGAACCTTGAAAGGTTTAAAAATATATAGGAAAATACACATTTTTAATAGAGAAAGAAAAAAATAGAGGTCACCTTAAAATCATATGACCTACAAACTCATTGTCATTAAACTCTTCAGTCATTTTGTAATGTGAAAATCATATGACAAAGAGTATATATAGTATAAGACAATCATGGACTCGTCCATTATCCATAGACTTGCATAATGCTTGCGTCCAACAATTTATTTTATGCATCTCTCTTTCTCGGTAAATGTATAAATCCACTCGATTAATACTGCTTTATTAACATGATATGGACTTATTTTTGCAAGAACCCACCCTGTCATCTTTGGCGGCCTCCTCTTTTGGTATTCCAGCTCATCCACTGTCCACACTGCTCCTTTCACGTTTTCCACACGCACAAAGCATTTATGCAAGCTCAGGTTGTGACGAACCGCATTCTGCAGGATGGAAAATAAGATATTGAAAGAGAAGCACCACATGTTATCCAAAATACTTTTTTACAGGCTACCATCACAGCTGGGCACCCATGAGTTAAATTACCAAAGCCCAACATCTCTTGTCATGTTTTGAGGATAGCCAGTATAGAATATTCTGTTGCCCTTTTACTCATAATATGCTGATAATTAAACCTTGAATATTTTCTCATGCGCCAATGCCTATACCATTTCTGATTAGCAAGGAGTTAATAGCAGGGCACAAATTGCAACATGTGCATATTACGGCCCTTTTCTGACACTCCCACACACAAATATGACCCCAATTTCAAAGCAGCGGCCCTTTCTCTAGTTGGAAGCCCTGGCTGGAGATGAGAGACTAATTCGTTAGGTTAAAACATTAACAGCAATTTGAGAGGTCAGTTGAGGGTCAGGCAAGCAGAGCTGAGACAGATGGGCAGAAGGGGGGTATACAAAGAAAATGAGAAACAGAATCAAAGGAAAGGAAAGAGGCATAAAGACAATAAATGACTTATTCATGTGATTAAAAAATAACTCAAATATACAAGTCATTTATAAAGACAAAACTAGCTATGATAATAATCACGCACTAAAAAATACAAAATAAACAACAAGTAAATAAACAGGTGTCTTTCTTTCTTATGCAGGCAATAAAAAACGAAAGGAAACATATGACTGGTTGTTAAGGACGCAGACACATACAAAAAAATAGTTCTAAAAAATATTTTTCGCTAAGAACTGACTGAATTAACTTGAGCAAAGCATTATATTAATCATATAGTACAGGACACAGGCATGTAAGTCATAGACCATGGATTATATGTAGCTACTTTCAGGTGACTGGACAACAGCAAAAGTTACAGGGAATGCCTCCAGTGCACCCTCATATAAACCCACCCATTCAATGGGACCCCATTTTTTTCTAGTGTCCTTAGGTGATGGGCATCTTCTCCTATGAAGTTTTCTAAACCATTCTTTTTTATTTTCATTCACTACATCTACTGACACTTCTATCAAGATCCAACTGCTTATTGCCTCAGGGCTCACTAGCAGATTATAGGTCCGGTTACTCTTGATACACGTCTTGGAAATGTACTTGGACCCAGCAGCAGTGGGTTCATCCTTTAATGTTTTGCTTGTGGCACTGGATCCTTCATTCTGTGCTCACTTTGGCATGTGGTGCAAGTGTACTTAGCTACAGAATGCTATAGAGGTCCAGCAGCTGTGGTCCATTCATTTGGCATCCAGACCCTATGCCCACTGTAACAGTTTGGTCCCCTCAAGGAAACCTGCATTGTGAATAAGGTACTGTAAGACAGGGTATCCCTGTATTTGTGAATTGGTTTTGTTTTTACATGTAGAATGTTCAGTTTATTGTGTTATGCCCCTCTGTAAATGTGTCTACTACATTGGCGGTGGGTAACTTTAGTGTAACGTAAACCTTTCTGAAATTTGGTGGGTTTTTCTCACACAGCATTGCTACTTTAATAGTTGCACTATGCCTCCCAGCTGATGCACTTCCACCTGCCATTTCTGTTGAGAATGCAAAAAGCATATTGGTTGGTCTTCGAGCAGCCTATTGTTCCAGAGACACAGCCATAGGACACCTGAGTTATCGCAGTTCCTTTCCCGCACCCTCATACCCTCCCATTCCACATCTATTCCATGAGTAATCCACTGGGGATCCCCTCATTTCAGCAATGGCAGACATGAGGCGAAGAGGTGATCAAAAAAAGGCCTAATAGCACTTCTGCTATAACTGGCAATTGAGGCTATAACCATTTGTCAGACTCCTGCTAACTGGACTGTGCAAATGACTAGAGAACACAATCCTGTTTTGAGGACCCCGTTCTGCTGGAACAATTGCAGAACATATTTGGCACTTCTATTTTGTATTGATGCCCTGGAGAATGTACTTTGCCAGCTCTCTAGAATCACACTGCTTTCTGTGCATGTGTGATAGTGGTGTTTGGTAAATCCATTGATGAATCTATCAAGGAATTTACTGGAGGAAAGTACTTTTACCCCACAAAAAAACAACCTAAGCCTACTACTACTAAGGCTACCACCTCTTCTCACCGAAAGGAATCCTTTCACTCCACCCATCTTTGTTTGCATTTGTTCCTGTCTGGATACGAGACATCCTGAATTTCTGGGTCAGGAGCTACAAAAATAATTGTCCCTTACTCTATCCCTACCCTCCAATCTGCCAGGTTTACCTCAAAGACAGATTTCTGGACCACCCTGAGTCAACTTCAGCCACAAGTAGCGGTAAACCAAGTTCCTGCAAAGGAAACGTTCAAAGGGTTTAACACAAACCTATTCACAATCCTAAAACAGAATTGAGGCATTTGCCCCTTTTTGGACCTGAAATCCCTACACAGATATCTGCAAAGTCCCAAATTCCATATACAGCCCATAAGATCTGTCATTGCTTCTCTCAGATCAGGGGAATTTTTGGCATCAGTGAACATCCAAGATTCCTAGCTTCACGTTCCCATCTTTCCTACACAGCAACGCTTTCTACTCTTTGCTGTGGGAGACCAACACTTTCAGTTTGTTGCTCTGCCATCCACGCTCTCCTCTGCATCAAAAGTCTTCACAAACATGCTCCTGGCCTTGCTAAGTTTCCAGGGTGTCCATGTCATGAGCTACCTGACTGATTTTATGCTAAAGGATTCCTCAGCCATGGTTCTGTCTTACAAACATCCAAAAGACAATCCAGTTTGTTCTGTCGGATGGCTAATCAATTTCACGACTGCCCTCCAGCCTACCCATCGCCTGGAGCATATGGGGTTGATCTTGGATATAGCCAATCCAAAAATCCTCCTTCCACAGGAAACGATTGCTTCTCTGAGGTACAACTGTTGGGCTCTCAGATTAACCATGCATCCCTCAACTTGCTTCTGCATGGGGGTTCTAGATCACATGGTGGCCTCCTTTGAGGTGGTTCCCTTTGCTCAGTTCCATTCAAGACCTTTGCATGTCATCATTCTCACGATGTGAGACAAGCAGATCCTTTCTCTGGATTATCAACTAATGCTGTCCAGTTGAGCGCAAAATTTTGCTGGTATGGTGGATTTCTCTCGTTGGAAGCTGGTAATGATGAACACAAGCCTGATGGGCTAGGACAGGGTCTACAGTTCCCTGAAAGTCTAAGGAGCCTGGTACCTACAGGAGTCAATGCTCTCATCAACAATATGGAAATGAGAGCCATAAGACTGACTCTCCTACACTGGACCCCTCTCCTACACTTTCTGCCCAGTCAGGGTGCAGTTGAACAATGCTACGGCTGTAGCATATATTAACCATCATCAAATGGATACCAGAGGTTGGACAGCCCTGAAAGAAGCAAACCTGAGTCTCTGCTGGATGCAGAACCTCATTCCAACCCTCTCTGCTATCTACATACAGGAAGGGGAAAACTGGCTTCCTGAGTCACCAATACCTGAACATTGTGGCCTCCAGATTCAACAAGAAAACTGGACAGGTTTGTGGCTGACTCAAGGTGGCTGCCCTGGTGATTCCTTGGTTCCCGCTGAGACTCATATATGCATGCAGTGAAGATTATCCTCAACTGCTCTGTAAGAGAGAAGAACGAATTCTGGTGATTTTGCTTCGCAAGACTGATGAAGAAGTGTTTCAGGTTCCAGTGATCCTCCTTGCTCCAAATTTGCCTGGGAGAACTTGGCACATAGACATACACAGACTCCTAGCTGACAAGCCTTAGCCTTTTACAAACAGGCCAGACCTCCTGTCACAGGTCCCTCTGTTCCACCCTGCTTCTCACTGTTGGCTTTAATGGCATGGCTGCTGAAACCCAAGTTCCAAAGTACAGGTTTTGCAGACTCTGTCATTCCCACCTTGCTCAAAACAAGAAAATATACCTCTCCTAGAATTTACTGTCACACCTGGAAGGCATACTTTGGCTAGTGTGAAAGCAGGCACCTAGACCCCAAGGAATATTCTATTCCTCACATTCTGGCCATCCTTCAGTCTGGTCTGGACTAGCATCTGGCTCTGATTACTTTGATTTACTATTCTAGAAACACTTGGCTTTGCATACTCTTGTCAAGACCTTCTCACAAAGAGTTGCTTAAGTTAATCCCCCATGCCAAACTCATGTGTCTCCCCTGGGATGTGAATCTGGCACTTTTTGTTCTTCAAAAAACTCCCTTTAAACCATTTTGGAATATGGCATTGGGGGATCGTGTAGGTAAGGTGGACTTTTTGGTGGCTATAGCTTCATCAGGCATGTCTTGGTGGTTCTTTCGTGTCTTACATAGGGACAAGGCGGTTCTTCCTCCCCAAGGTAGTTCCTTCCTTGCACCTTAATAACAATATTGTCCCCCCTTCCCTATGTGCTCTTCCAAAACACACACAACTAGATTTTATTCCACTGCCTGGATGTGGTAAGAGCAGTTAGAGTGTACTTAGCCACAACATCTTCCTTCAGAAACCCCCCCCCCCGAAGGCCCCAGGAAGGGACATCCTGTACCCTCTTCCACCATTGCTTGGTGGCTCAAGCTGCTTATTTCCAGTGCTTATTTCCCCATGGAACAATTAATTCCATTCACTATCAGGGCCCATTCCACCAGATATGTCAGTGTTACTTGGGCTTTTCAGCACTAAAGTGGTTCTAAAGGTACAAGGTTTTATTAACCTTAATGAATTCTATGTATTGAGGTAAAAAAACCTTCTGCATGCAGATACTTACCTGAGCTTGATCTCGATCCAGCGATGTGCACGAGAACAGTGTCTCTCTCCCTCTCATTGGACAGAGAGGCAACAGTGTTAGCCATTGGTTCCTGTTGCTGTCAATCACAGCCAGTGAGCAGAAAGCAGGGGTTGGGCTGAGCCACGTGCTGTGCGTCAATGGGAGAGCACGCATGAGCTTGCTATGGAGGCATTCAGCGGGGGGGGGAGCCAAAAGTGCCAGTGGGGGACCCTAGAAGAGGAGCATTAGGGCTGCACAGAGCAGGTAAGTATAATGTTAGTGGTGATGGAACGCCTAGCACCCAGCTTGCCTCCATCAGGATATAGCTTCCTCCAGTCTGGATATAGGAACCAGGTATTATAGCTGAATATTGCACCCAAGATACTAGCTGACACTAGCTTAGGTGCAAACTGGAACTGGAACTGACTTGCATTGTAAATTCATACAGAATATATACCATGCAAGATCACAAATAATTTGATCACATTATCCTGTAAACAGGAATATAATTAACATAGCTAAGGAACAGCCAACATAAACATCAATCTAATTAAACTACTAGGCATCTAAACAACCCAAGGTGACTCAGTGCCCACCCAGACAATGCTTTGATTATTTAGAGATCCCACCCCAGCTCAGACTGTCCAGCACCAGTCTACCAACCTGGATATACAAAATACATTACACATTATCATAAGGATAAACACATAATCATCCCAAAATGGTTCGATAACAAGGTAAATTGGACAGGATATTAATCACATCTTCAAGAAATGAGCAGACAGACAGAAACAATAGGTGACTCAATTAACAATGTGAATTCACACCTAGGAAGCACACAATGGGAGAGACATACTTAACAATAAACACTTAACACCTTAATAAACAGACTATTGCAGGAGATCCCTGTATCAGGTTGCTTTGAGCTGATTAGATTAACATCTATTCTGAGTCTCACAGTCTAAAACAGTATTTGCTGGTTTGGTCACAAAGGACCCAAATGTGTATGTTTCGGGGAGACATGGACCCAAATCCAAAGCAAGACCACTCCAAGGGTCCCCCAGGCACACAACTCCCAAAGAGTAGTGCTCCCTTAAAAGCCAGGACCATAGTCAGTAGGCAAGAGTCCACTCTGCAGTCCCCTTCAAAAGCCCTTGTCCTGGATGGGTTTGTCACATGAATTATTTAAAAAAAAATACTTTAGAATCACTTTAAGCATCCTTTTGCAGGTTTGCCAGTCCACCACCTGGTCTTTTGTTCATTCTTTTCTCAAAGTTTACAGGGTGGATGTTTAGTCCAAGGTGCTTCAAACTGTCATCGGGTCCACTGCACTTTCTTTTTGTGGGCCTGTTGGCTATGTTGTTGCCCACCCTCAGTTAATTGTTTAGAGATGGCCCATAGTCTATGGCTTCCTGGTTTGTGTACTGTATTATACGATTAAAATAATGGGAATTTTGACTTGCCAGTAAATTCCACATCTTGCAGTACAGTAATGGGCACAGGACAGATGAGGGTACACTGGGGGCATTCTCATCAAAGCTTCTGCGTGCCCAATCACCCGAGAGTAGTGGCATATAAATCATTGTCAATGGCTTCCTGGCCTTTGTCCTGTACTGTACTCCAGGAAATGACATTTACTGTTAAGTCAAAGTTCCCAATATTTTACTCTAAAATAACTACATTTTTTTCATATCAATGAAAAAGAGATCCACCTAATATAATTAATCTTATACACTGTATGCAGGGCCTGCTTTCAGCTTACTAGTGATCCCTAGTGAGTGTGCCTTGCTCTAATATCCTCTTATCTCACTGTGAGTCAACCAAAGAAGGTCTGTCTGATTAAAAATAATAAACTCTGCAGTCTCCAATGATGTGAAACACTAAAAATGTTTATGATCTTGGATGCCTGTAGGCAACAAGAGGGTGTTCAGGAGCAACAGCTCTTCTATTTACTGAAAATATTTATTTGATAACACTGACACTGATTCATATGAATTCCAGTGATATGTCCACTATAAAAAAACTTTTAGTGGTTTCCTTACTTGCCTATTTTACACATTGTATTATGAAAAAAGCTGTCCCATTGATTTGTCTGTTTGACTACTACTGTACAATACATAGGCCAATGCAACATATTCAAATTCTATTTCCTTTCCCCTAATATATTTTTATAATGATATATACGTAACCAATAAAATCATGAGGCCTATGTACAATTAATAGCATTTTAAATACGCTACTCTGCAGAATCATACACTTTGTACATATTGTAGAACTCAGAGTAAACCTTTGGTGGCATAAATGATGACTATGTTCACAGTACCAGGCAAGCCTCTCATCCATAAAAAAATAAGAGTAGTTAATGACAGTGTGAAAAGCCTGCACTCAAGCAGATAATTGTATTATAATAGAACAGATCCAACTTACTTTCCATGTGGCCGTATTTCTCCGGAAGTAGGCAAACATGCGAGTAAACCAATTGTAGATCTCATTTAAAGTCAGCTGTCTGTCTGGTGTGTCTAGAATAGCCTGTTGGGAACAGTTTGGGTAGACATTAGGAATATAAAACCAACATATGCTATGTGCCATTCTATTATTTCTAATCTGAAAGCTCTTACCTGTCGTATGAGTGAGGCATATGTAAACGGCGGACGGACTTCGGCATTTTTATAAAATTCGTGATTCTGTGCAAGCTCTAAGACAAAACACAGAAAAGCAAGACCATAACAATATTAAAGGCAGATACACAATAGCAAATGTTTAATAAAGTCTAGAATGTCAGCAAACAAAACTTTGTGCACATACAGTAGTTTAAATATAGCAGGTGATATATAACTTGTACAAAGACTTCAAGTGCCATAAAATATTGTTGAGAAAAACATTTGGGCCAGTTCACACCGCATGCAGTCCAGTGTGGTTTTTTTTTCTGCATCAAAAACGCATGGAAAGTAGGTTCAATGGTTTACAATGGCATAGTTCACACCAGTGCAGTCAGTTCCAGGGCTGTCCAGTTCCAGAAAAAAAAGCAGAACATGTTGCATTTTACCTCTACTGGACTGTACTGGAATGCAGTAAAACGCATCAAAAACACACTGAAATGCACTGGAACACATCAAAAACGCACTGGACCCTAGTATAGTGAAAAAAAAAACAGGAAATAAGAAGAAAAAAGCACCTGGAATGCTCCAAAAATGCACTGGAACGCGTCAAAAACGAGTCCAGAACAGATCTGGAGTGCATTTTTATGTTGTGAACCAGCCCAAAGTTTATTACCTGGTGAATTTAATGGCTTGTTTGACCATAGACATACACAATAAGAACCATATGCTGTATAATTCCAACAATGTGCCCAATCTAAGATATCCATAAAAACACGTGTTTAATACTAATTACCATAATAATGAAAATGACTTAAAGCAAATCACAATCCACGGAGCCTGGTTGGTATACTGAGGTTTGTATGCAATTTCTATGTGCAGCTCTTTTGGGATTCTCCATGTCATGTATAAAAAGGATCAAAGAGCTAACTGACAAACTGGAAAAAGCAAACAAAATTGCTGTATTTTAAAAACCTCCATGTTTCCATTCCTCTACTGAGCAAAAGTCCAAAGTGTGGTTAGCTTATTCACATTATAAAGACGATAGACCTCTATAAAAACTAGGAGGAAAGTAGATGAGTTGTCCTTCGTGACTCATTATAATCTCACCTACAGAAAAAATTATAGCTGGACTGTAGTTGTTTGGACAAAATAACTTTTTTCCTTTTCAGTATTTATATGGTGGCCCAGCTTTTTTCAAGTGAGAGGAAATGGTTTACATTTAAGGGAAAGCAAACATGCTTTCCACAACTGAACAAGAACTGTGAAGAAATTAACACATAAAATATGCACTATTTTTAAAACATTGTAAACAAAACTGCTTAAAGATGTTGTGCAATGTCATTAAAGTGTTTGTTACCCCAACATTTTATATTCCTGATATGTGCCTGCTGTACTATGTACTTGTATAAAAAAAAAGTATCCTGTTCTCTTTGTATTGCTTCCCTTGTGTGAAACCCCTGGTGTTCCTGTCAGTCACTCTGCTTCCCTATTTAAAACTGACCACACTAAGCAGGAGATCACACTGTGGTCAGTTCTCTAGCTATGTGGTGAAATCAGCCTACTCTACTCCAATAATCAGGCTTGTCGTGACGCCCCCCCCCATATTCAAAGTTTTGCTTTTCATTTCTATTTTAAATTGAATGGGTTGTTTTACAAGGTGATCATTTACAATCACTTTAAGAGTCCTTTTTAAATCAACTAGTATCTCAATTTGACTTGGCATTAGCCCCTTGCAATCCTCTGTACAGCATAGCTTAGATTGCGAGAGGGAAAAACAGCAAAACCAGCTGTACTGCAGTACTCATATGTTAACAAGTACAGACGGTCCCCTAGTTACAAACATCTGACTTATGAACGACTCCTACTTACAAACGGAGGGAGACAACAGGAAGTGAGAGGAAATCTACCCCTAGGAAGGGAAATTCACTTCTGTAAGAGTTATTATGGGAAAAAGGTGTCTCCACTGATGTTTTATCAGCAATCCTTGTTTCCACAACAACCCAAAGTTTTCAAAATCCAATTATCATTGGGACAGGAAGTGAGGTGAAATCTTCTGAACAGAAACCTAGACAGCAAAACAAACATTACAGGGGTGTTACCCCTTCCCTATGCTATCCAAAAAGCATAAAAATAGTTTTTTTGGCTGAAGCTGCACTTAAAAAATGTACCTGTTCCGACTTACAAACAAATTCAACTTAAGAACACACCTACAGTCCCTGTCTTGTTTGTAACCCGGGGAATGCCTGTACCATGATTACGGGAGCAGAGTGATAGAGAAATTTGCTCACCACTGCTTCTCCTTCACTGTCCATTCACAGGCTGGGGGTTGGGACAATATGTAAATGTATTACTTAACTGCAGGAAAGACAAATGAGCTTTGTAGGCTGGCTGTGTGGTCTGATGGGGCTGTGTAACTATCAATAATGAAAGGACAGAAATCCTTTGGCAAGTAATGCAGCAATCATATACATATTTCACCAGTGTATTTATCTCTTGGTTTGGAGTTGGGCCTGAAATCAAAAACTATTGTAAGTGTTATACTGTAATTTAAACCATCTATTTGACTAGCATTAGGCCTCATGCACACAGGACTAGAGATGGAAAGGCATGGAAAATAAAAGGAAAAATTGGGACATGCACTGTTTTATTTTTTTCTAAACCGTATTTTGTTTTTTTCCGGAAAGGTTGGAAAGAAAAATGTGGAATATGTTCTTTTACAATGATATATAATATATCTATGACATTGTATTTAAACTTTTCAAACTATATAACATGAAGACCCTAATTAAAGATTTCTGAGATGCTATGTAAAGTTTTAAGTTACTGCAAGACAAGCAAAACCTGGATTGCAATTTGGGTAACATTGCTTCCCAATGCAGTTCTCAAACAAGAGAAATGTGCATTTCTGCCACTAGGGGGCAGTGCAGGGGAAAGGCCCCAGTTTAGTTAACTTGTGGGCTCCATCTTGTAATTCCCAGAGTTGGGTGATTGTTGGAATACAGTAGATGATATTTCCTGTCCTCTCGGGCCTTAGTTGCCAGGTAAAAGGATACATATGTTTGACAAATTAGTTTATCTTTTTTAACCTTTAAATGATGCTTGTTAATGTTCTCCACCATCCCAGCATAATGTTTGCCTATAGTCTGGTCAGTACATTGTTTTCTCCTTTTCTTCTCAGTAAAATGGTGAGGTCAACATCTAGAGTTTGGAAAAATTTCCACAGTGCAATTTCTGCTGAGAGCAAAGCTGCAATTTGCAAATATTGTGAGAAGAAATATTCTTTTTCATGCTACAAGGATGACATAACACATCCTTGCATGGCAGAGCTGTCCTAACAACATAAAAAATAAAAACTTTATGGAATGAATGACGAGGACCATAATAAAAGTGCAAGTAGCTTTTCCCTCTAATTCCAGAAACACTTTTTCTGCTGCTTCTGGATCATTACAAAGTGTTTCTGTTACCAACAGCATCTTCAAGTAAGGAAGCGTTTCAAACCACTGCTTCCCAACAATACACAATACACAATACCTTAATTTATCGCTAAAATGACACCTGAGCAATATATGCTTCTGGATCAGCATTGCCAATAACTGAAAATGCATATTGGCAGGAAGCTTTTACATTATTACCGGAGAAAGGGGGTGGTTACCTGATCTCATTTATAGTTGAAATGTTGTTAACATATACAGTCCTTGTTATTCCATTTGTAATAAAAAATGTAAAAAACAAGTTTAGTTTATTTACTGAATAAGCTGTACTTTTATTTCAATCATAGTACTTTTAAATACGCTGCATTTCACATTCCCAGTCTAACAAAATTACTTTCAATTTATAAAACTACTCCAGACTGAATCTTTTTTTCAATTTTTTCCAAAAATTTCATTTTTATCTGAAAAAAAAACATCTTTTTCCCACGGCTTTAAAATTTTCAGAAATTTTACATCTCTACATAGGATGTTAAAAAAAAAAAAAAAACACTTTTAGAGGTATTTGATGTTGCCGCTGCAACAAAAAATCTCCCATAAGGTGCAGCTGCTCCACTGACAACTGTCAAAGGCAGTGTTTCCTTTCGCTTTTCAGAAATTTCTGTGAAAATATCCCTCTAATATAAATATAGACAAAAATTAAAATGTGACAGATCTCACTCTTCCCCATTCTATCCAAAACAAAAGCATACTTTGGAGTTTCTCTTTAAAGTAGAATTATAGGCAAAACTTTTTTTTATTTTGGATAGGGTACGAAAGGCTCATAACCCCTGTAAGGTTTATTTTTGCCCTCTTTGTCCCAATAGGGTCATTTATCTTCACTTCCTGTCCCATAACCAAAACAGAAAGTGGGAGGATATCCCTGAAAATTAAAGGAATATCTTGAGGACCCCCAGGTCATCAGAGCTAGTGTCTCCACTGGAAGATTCCCCCTGTTATTTTTCTTGGGACAACTCAAAATTCAATATTTTCTTTTGCTGTCATTTATAATGATAACAGAAGAAAAGGACAAATAGAGAGGGTGAATCTCTTTAACGGTGGCAAAGACAGTATTAAAAACTGACAGGGTTTCTGATCCCTCTACGCTCTATCCAAAACTAAAAAAAAGTAAGTAGTCAAGTAACTGTAAATTCTAGCAAACTGCAGTACTAATTTAACAATATTTAACTGTGACTAAGAGACAACTAAAAATAAGGGCATAGTAGTGTTCACCTGAAGAAATTGGTGTACAGAATTTGTCCACTATCCTTCTTCGCACAGGACCAATGCTAGATAGGCTTGAAGAGCTAATCACAGATGTGCCAGCTCTCACTGGAGTGATGGGTGCTGTTGCTGATGTTGGGGGTTGTGGCAAGCCATCTGGGTAGGTGTCTGGGGACATTTTGTTGAGAGATGCACTGGAAACCAGGTTAAGCTGAGAGATAATGAGAAGGTGTCAAAGGAAAGATATGAGCATTCACGTAGGCAATTTTGAGAAGATATAACAATAACAACAGGCAGGGTCTTTGATGACTCACTGGTTGACTGAAGGGTTTTGGTTCGGACGGTCTCATATGTAAATGTGTCATCATGGCTTGTAGTCGTTCACTTTCTTTTGCCAGCTAGAACATAAATCTTTTGTTAGCCTGGTACCGTTATTAATGCATAGAGATAGTAAGGACTCCAAGAAAAATAATGAATGCTACAATTTGGTCATATTTGATTTTATGCACAAACTTTGCTCATACTCTCTAGATGCCTACACATAACAAATATCCATTGTCTAATAGCTGCAATGTAAACAAGCAAATGGACTGATTTTGAGTGACCCCATAAGGAATGAGTACATTCTGAGAACATACAAACTAATTAGAACATTTTGCAAAACTTGATTTTGCAAATTTGGCTTTCAGCAAAATGTTTGGTGTAACTGCCATTGAAGTTTGCTTTATGGCACTGCAACAGGAAATAAAAAGCAAGTTACCAACCTAACGATATCAATCTTTTGATGGCAGTGACATAAGGCATACGGTACAACAGAATTGCTACCAGCTGGCCAGGTCAGAATGCGTTGCATTAAGAGCATTCCCCCTTCGGCTTTAAGCTCAAGGTTACTCCATTGAACATGAACATATAATAGAATGGCCCCCCAGGTGTTGCTGATTAAAAGAATAGCTGTCATTGGTGGCTGAGAAGCCGCTAACCAAAGCTATTAATTAAAAATGTGAAACCCCCCATTAGTCCACTGCCCACACTGATCCATGTGTTGCCCCTGCTGCGTGCTGCAGGCTTTTTTGCCTGTGTGCCTGCTTCTCTTCCCCTGCTTACCCTCTCCTCTCTAATCCCTCATAGCTCCACACATTTACTCCTCTCCCTCCCTACTGCCTGTCACTTGGCATACCAGATTGATGTGACATGATAGACAGCGGGGGATGTGGTAAAACGGCAGTCTCTCATGCTTGCTGACACTTTAATATCAGTACTGATCACTCCAGTGTTCATTTATAATTGAAACATAGTAAACGTTATTTACTATGTCTTCCAGTTTGTGGATGAACAGGAAGCCTCTCTACAGATCACTTCCTGTTCATTCATTGAGTGCAGCTGCAGAGGAGAAAGAGATTAAGGAATCTGTGCTCTTAATCTCTTTCTCTATCTTAAAAGTGAAAGATGAAGAGTCTGTTTAGACCCTCCCTCCTCCTGGAAAGTCCCCCTGTCCCAACAGGACTGTAAGAAAAAAAAATGAAGAAATATAAAAAGTGAAAAAGAAAGAAATAAAAGCACAATTCACATTTAGAACATATTTCTGCATATGAAAGTCACCGGTGTTTGCTTACAGCCACGGATAGCATCCTGTAAAAATCAACGTCAGGCTGATGCCATAGCTGTACACATGTAACCATATGTCTTGGATGCAAACTGGGATACTCATACATTGTGTAATAGCTTGGATGCTGCCTGTGGCTGTACGCAAAATCCTGTAACATCCCAGGCGCAGAAATGCACTCCTTTTTTTATGCTGTAGCCCTTTGCAGATGTATGAATGAGGCAATAAACACCCCCCACACAGTACACAACATACACATGTGTACCACAACCATAGTGGCGCTGGTGTGCATTGTGCATCGTTACAGTGCATTGCAGTGATTTATTTTGTTTCCTTTTTTAAACTTTGTCAAAATTACATTCACTCAGCTCTATTGCACCAGTACGTTGTGGGTGTTACGGTGCAACAAATTGTTTGTTTGTTTTTAGCATAATTTGTGTATTTACAGTTTTGAGTTCTTTCGATGTTCACCATTTTGCAAATGGGCATAATTTAAAATGGAATTGTTAAAGAGAAGTATAGGGATTGAGGTTATTTCAGAATCATACTTACCTAGGTGGATGCAGCATTGGTCCGATGCTGCATTTGTCCCCCGCCGGCTCGAAGGCTGAAAACCGAGTGATCAAATACTGCCATGTCTGTCAGTCGGTGCTGTTTGCTCTGTGCCCCCCCCCCCATATGGTCGTGATCTTTCCCCAACCTGGACTGGCTCTGTGACATCAGCCAACAGCTGTCTGCTTTAAAATGGGTCACAGGAGTGCAGAACAAACTGCACTCATGTGGTCCACAGGAGAAGTATGGCAAAACAAGCTTTGGCTGTACTTGTCCTTTAACTTCATATCATTTTAGATTTTAAACTTAGTGGGAATTTAGTAGGAATTTTGTAAGTTAAGTTGTGTTTGTAAGTTGTGCGTCAATGCGATCGGGCATGTCAGTCATTTTGGTGTTCATTTATTTCATTTGCCAGAATATTCATTTATTTTGGCCATTGAATTGAATGAATGCTCAAGCGCTGAATGTGCCTTTAGGCAGTTGCGTTGGGCACTTTTTCTGCCCAAACACTTCTCCTTTCCTGAACACACAAGTGAAGTGAACACCTATGTGTGCATGGACACACAGCCTAACAGAGAGGGGTGTTAGAGGCAGAAAAAAGCCAATTACCCTTAAAAACTGCATTTTTGATGCCCAGTGTGCATGAGGCCTAAAGGATGTCTATGAGACTTTTAAAGCATTTTAGGGAATGATTGTTGTTGTAAACATATAGCCATTTTCTCTACCTTCTGTTTGGACCCTTCCTTGCTGCGGTCTCGTTCAATCTTTAATGAATAATTATTTGTTGTTAAAATCAAAATCCATTCATTGAGTACGATGCTGTGAATTCAGAACCACATTCACATTCATATTCTAATGAAAAGACTACATTAAAAAAAGATAAATAAAAAAATTTAGATTATGAATGAGAAGGTAAACTGAGGCTTTAAGGTACATTCAATGGTTTCCAAGTGTATTTCATTTACGCTCTGATTTGTATACTGTTTGATTTGTTGTAATGTGTTGTCTGTGGAGTTTAGACTATAGGTGTAAAAACAGATGTAAAAAATTGCACCTAAACAATGAAACTAAATCTTTTGTTTGTTATTCTTTTCTTTTTTGGTGTATTTTACTGTTGTTTGATATTTTAACCTTAAACGTCCATAAATTCACCTCTTTTTCCTATAGGTAAAATGCATTGGAAAATCTGTAAATTTCACTTATCCCTAGTTCTCAGATTGCAGAATCCATTAAGTGCGTGCAGATCTGGAACCAGGGATCAGCTTCAGGTGAGAGCCCTTTTGGTGCTTTCACATTGTTGTGACTCAGTTTGACCTCAAACTTAAAAAACAACCTCGGTTGTAACTTACTTCTACACCAGATGTGCCTCTAAACCTTTTCCTGATCAGATTGCAGAAGAAAATCTAGGGACATCTAGCAGTGGAGAAACCTATTAACTAAATTCTGTCTATAGATTAAAGTGATAGCAATGCAGGTTCACACAGTGCATGGTCAATCACAGGATATGAACATGCAGATTTATAAAACTGTCAGTAATAAACAAAAATATTTCTAATAACCATACCTCTATGTTTTTAGGTTCTTAGTAAGAACTATTTTCACAAATGCATGACGCCACGGTAAGTATATGTCACAAGGTATTAATCGTTCACCTGTATTTCCAGTTGCTGCACCACCTGCATCTGTACTCGACACTGTGCTGTGCTGCGGTCATCCAATGCATGTTCTGTATTCAGATGTCTGCATAGTTCACACATATATAAAGAAGTAAATACTATCAAACAGCAGTTCCATATATATTTATAACAAAACATCATTGTACCTAACATTTCCAGCATTTGGCTAGTCACCTCAGTGCTCCTTTTGGATTTTCCTTATACTTCTAAAAAAATGACAGTTCAATGAATCTGTGGGTATCCAGCTAAATGTCACTGATCAAAAATGGCAGACTAACAGTGCAAAAACATTTTAAGGAAAATGTGGGGCCTATAGTAAACTACCGCTCTTTCGCTTTGTGAATGAGGTGAAGCTTTGCTGACTTCCATCACCTAATCATGTGAAAACAAAAACAATGTTTTTTTTTATTTTATTTTTTTGCACGTCATTGGGTATTATTTACCAAGTGATTTTTTTTATGACACCTCTAAGAAAAAAAAAATCCCTTGCAACTACCTTTTGCCTTTAGTAAATCAACCACAGAGTCTCTAAATAAAAACATGCAAAAAAAGCAAAGTGCATGAGACCTGAGTTTCATATGTACACAGAAAGGCAATCAAATGTGCAATATGTAGAATAGAGAAATGATTTATTCAAGCTCAGACACATGCCTTAAAAGTGGTTGTAAAAGCAGAAGGTTTTTTTTTTATCATAATGCATTCTATGCATTAAGATAAAAAGCCTACTGTGTACAGCAGCCCCCTAATACTTACCTGAGCTCCCTCTCGATCCAGCGATGTTGCACGAGAGACTTGGCTGTCTGAGAAGAGAGAGGGGACGGGGCCAAGCCACGGATTTGTGTCTGAATGGACACGGGGAGCTGCGGCTCAGATGTCCCCCATAGCAAGCTGCTTGCTGTGGGGGCACTTGGCAGGAGGGAGGGGCGAGGAGCACCAAAGAGGGACCCTAGAAGAGGAGTATCGGGGCTTCTTTGTGCAAAACTGCTGCTCAGAGCAGGAAAGTATAACGTTTGTTATTTTTAACAAAAAAAAAAAAAACAAGACTTTAGAATCACTTTAAATCTACATTTGAAGCAAAAATATGGTACTGACACACAAACAGTTACAGGACATAACAGCAATTTTATATCATATTAGCCATCCTTGCTTGAATTATCAGGTTAAGGGCATAGTCCACAGACTTCCTATTCTGGGTTGCTGAAACCGTTAATGCCCTGTACCCTCCTTCTCACAGTGGTGAATTTTTGATACTGGCATTGAATTTCAAAAGATGCGTCTTGGTAGCTACTATTTCTAATCCTGAAGGGACCTTTCTGCAGATAACGTGTAAATAAGTGTAAAGCGCTCTTTACTGATTGTTCATTTCAAAGGAATGTTTTGGAGTACAGCCAGTTTGGTAAACTGGATGTATTTGCCACTTTGTTTTATGATAAACATTTCCCAGCCAAGAATCTGCTTCTGTAGTTTTTAGGCAACTTGAGGGAGTGGACTGTGATTTGCACTATTTTAATTTAGTAAGGATCACACCTGGTAAATGCCTACAGCACATATGCTATGTTACGCATTATGCAAGTCTTCAACAACTGAATGTTTACCTATGGCAGAGAGCAAATGTAAATTTAGCCAGACTGGCAGAACTTTCCCTGCCTTTTGGCATCTTTTCCTGCCTCCTGTCCATGTTAATCACCTCAGCCCCAAAAGGATTTGCCCCCTTCCTGACCAGGCCATTTTTTGCGATACAGTACTGTGTCACTTTAACTGACAATTGCATGGTCATGCGACGTTATACCCAAACAAAATTGACGTCCTTTTTTTCCCACAAATAGAGCTTTCTTTTGGTGGTATTTGATCACCTCCTGCTTTTTTTATTTTTTGTGCTATAAACAAACAAAAGGTGACAATTTTGAAAAAAAAAAAAGATTTTTTTTTTTTACTTTTTGCTATAATACATATTCAAAAAAAAATAAAATAAAAAAACAAACAAACGTATTCATCAGTTTAGGCCAATACGTTTTTTTCTATATATTTTTGGTAAAAAAAAAATTGCAATAGGCGTGCCGTATACTGATTGGTTTGTGCAAAAGGTATTGCGTCTACAAAATATGGGAAAGGAGTTATGGACATTTATTTCATTTATTTCACTGGTAATGGCGGCAATCTGCTATTTTAAGCAGGATTGTGGCGGACAAATCTAACCCCAAATTACACTTTTTGAGGACCAGTGACATTATTATATTGATCAGTGCTGTAAAAATGCATTGAACAATATATAATATGATGCTGGCAGGGAAGGGGTTAACACTAGGGGGAGATCAAGGGGTTAACTGTGTTCCCTCAGTGTATTCTAACTGTAGGGGGGATGGGCTGCCAGGAACATGACAGAGATCGCTGTTCCCGATCACTGAGAACAACAGATCTCAGACATGTCAGAACGGGATTCACCTTGTTTACATTGATAGATCCCTATTCTGCCTCTGTACAGAGCGATCGCCAGTCGCCGGCGGGCATCGAGTCCGCGCAATTCCACATGCATGGAACAATGTACAGGTACTTCGGTTCATGCAGGAGAGCCGACCTGCCGCAGTATAATGACGGCGGCTGGTTGGCAAGTGATTAAACTTTAATCTGGGTGTTTGAGGGCCCAGGTCTAGCCTGCTGTGAAGTATGATGGCCAATGAATGAATGAATGCATGGATATATGTGGAAGAGTATAGCACATTGGTAGATAAGCTTCTGTGCATGTGTATCCAAACCACATCCATTTTTTAAATAAAGAATGTAGCATCAGTTTTGATTTTACATGCTGTACCATTTACACATATTTTAGTCATTGTTGTAGAAAATAGTAGAAAAGTCTTAATACATTTATGTTTTAATAGTATTGTTTGAAATGAGAAAATCCATAAATATTTTCTAGAAACAATACACAAGACAGGAATAAAACATTTATTGTCGCCCCAAAATGCAACGTTCTGTGTCATGTTCAACCTACAGATTTGCAATGTACAGGTCTGAATGTGTAACTGATGCAAACCTATGCATGCAAAACTATATGAAGCTAAGGATTTGCACTTCCAGTCGAATGAAGTGTTCCCTTCATCTTCATGGAGAAACTGTCTCTAAATTAGTGATAAGATTTACAATGCTGTTTCAAGTGACCGAAGAAGGGAGCACAAGAATAAGTATATTGAGTCAACAGCTGCAGCCGTTGACTGTATCTAACCCCAAAACTAAAAATTAAATATATGGCAGCTTACCAGCCTTTAGATGTAGTTGCATTCGTTATCTTTTTTCCTTTTCCCTTTTACCTTGTAATCTTGCTGCTCCTTGGTGCCTACATTTACTTCTCCACTGTTTATATATTGGGCAGTTGTGGTTGTCACATAGACTTGACTTGCAACATGTCTGCCTTTGCACATTTCTGTTACATGATGATTTTTTTATTTTCAGCTCAAAGAAAGCAACAAGAGCAATGCACTTCTGGTAAGGTCAACAGGTATTTTATTCACTTGCTGAGAATGTTCTTACCCTTTGAAAAAAAACAAATGCAGCCACCACATCTATGGACAGGTAAGCTGCTATATATAAAATTTATGTTTTTCCTTTTAAAAAGGACTGTCTGATATACTATCCGCCTGCTCCCACTTTCCACTCTCTTGGTTTGGCAGGATAACCGAGGTTGGTATGACCTACCTTCCAAAATTACTTTATTTCTTTAGAGTTCTGCCCATTTCAGTCCCCCCACATATTCTCGGCAATCATCAGCAGAAACTTCTACAATTTATTTGGGGGTCCGCTCGTCCTCAGATTAATAAGCAAATTCTGTATGCTAGAAGGATTAATGGTGGCCTTTCGGTCCCCAATCTACAAGCATATTATGTAGCAGCAAATATTGCACCACTCTCCCATCTTCATGAAACTTACCAACTGCCACAATAGACGTAATAGACTCTGACCCTATTCCACCTCCTCTTTACCCTGGCTCCCCCCTGCCGACCACCCGCCAACACTGAGCCCATGTTTGGCCCATTCCCTGAGACTTTGGGACTCAGTCAAATACTCCGTGGGCCTGATCTCCCCACATCTCCCTCTTTTAAAGCTCCTCCATTGCCCATTATTCCTGTCAGGACAAGAGAATCCAGCACAGTTTATATGGTGGACCGCGAACGGTTTCACTGACATACACTTCCTTTTATCTCCAATCAGGATTTTAGCGTTTGATGCCTTGTGCTCCTCTCATGATATTCCTTTGCGGGAATACTTTAGTTACGTGCAACTTAGACACTTTCTCCAGCAGTTAATCAAATCCCACCCAACCCCATATACCCTGACACCTTTTGAGAGCCTATGCAGGGCCAGACCTCATGCCCTGTGTACTATATCTCTGGTATACTCAGCTACAATTTTGGCAAAAAAAGCCCCCGCTGAGATCTTATCACATCCAATGGGAAAAGAAACTCGGGAAGCAATTAGATCTGGAAGATTGGCAAACTATGACCATAGCGCTTTCTAAATGTTCCAGGAATGTCCTTATCTTGGAAAACACATACAAAATTCTGTACAGGTGGTATTATACACTGGCTAGACTGGCTTGCTTTATCCCTAATTACTCTCCCCTCTGTTTCTGGGGATGTTCACAGGAGGGGTCCATGGCTCATATTTGGTGACATGCCCGAGGGTGTGCAGGCTATGGGTCAGAATCTATGCTCTGCTTAGAAATCTGTTTCATGTTAACCTTAGCCACTTCAGCCCCGGAAAGTTTTACCCCCTTCCTGACCAGAGCAGTTTTTGCGATTCGGCACTGTGTTGCTCTAACTGACAATTGCGCGGTCGTGCGACGTTGTACCCAAACTAAATTTGCGTCCTTTTTTTGCCACAAATAGAGCTTTCTTTTGGTGGTATTTGATCACCGCTGTGTCATTTCTGATCGCCGCTATAAACAAAGAAAGAGCGACAATTTTGCAAAAAAAAAACGATATTTCTTACTTTTTGCTAAAATTCAAATCCAAAAAACAAAAAATAATAAAAAAAATTTTTCATCGGTTTTGGCCGATTTATATTCTTCCTGATATTTCTGGTAAAAAAAAATTGCAATCTGCGTTTATTGATTTGATTGATTGGTTTGCGCAAAAGTTGCCGCGTTTACGGATGATGAGAATTAATTTCTGGGGTTTATATTTTATTTTTATTTTTTACTAGTAATGGCGGCGATCTGCGATTTTTAGCAGTACTGCGATATTTGGGCGGACATGTCGGACATTTTTGACACTTTTTTGGGACCAATGACATATATACAGCGATCAGAAATTTTAATGTACACTGATTACTGTGTAAATGTCATTGGCAGTGAAGGGGTTAACCTGCAGGGGGCGATCTAGGGGTTAACTGTGTTCCCTGGGCGTGTTCTAACTGTGGGGGGGCTGGGCTACCATGGGCATAAGAGATCTAACTGATTCCAGTGACAGGGATCAGTAGATCTCGTATGTCCCCATTGCAAGAGCAGGGAACGGCCGGGTTTACATCGGCGGTTCCCCGCTCTTTGGCTCTAGCAGCTCATCGCAGCTCACCGGCGGACATCGGGTCTGCCCGAGCCACAGGCACACTCCTCCGGAGTGTGTTGGGCAAGAGAGCGCGCCGCCGCCGGCGCGTGCTAGCCCCCTAGCTGCGCCTGCGTGAATTGCTGCCTTTTTACGGCGATTCGCAGTAAGCGTCCACACCGCCGCAGTAAATATACTGTGCGCAGTGTGGAACCGGTTAGGCAGGATCCCTATGAAGCCCTTTTGGGCAAACCAATTGTCGAACTATTACACCCAGAACGACAATTGGTACAACATATTTTTACTGCAACTAAATTAACTATTGCCAAATCTTGGAAGACCCCTATGCTGAGTTTCGAGGCTGTTAAAAATCTCATGAATGATGTTATGGTGAATGAGAAGATTCTATTAGACACCCACAATAAATTCCTCAGGGTTTGGCAGCCGTCGATCGCCTATTCCCAACCCTCTCGGTTCGATAAAACACTTCTTTCAATTTAGAAGTCCCCCGGCACACTCCCTGTGGACTCTCCTTCCCCTTTTCCTTCTTTCTTTCCCTTTGCTCTACTTTACTCTCTCTTCACCTATTCTCTCCCTCTCTACTCCAACTCTGCTCTCTCTCCTTTACCCCTCTACTTTGCCTGTTCAATACGACTAAATGCCCGCCTATAAGTTCATGAGGCCGCCAGGCATAGTCCTGGTTAGGATGGTTACCAAAATACCTGTTATGCAGGCAATGTTATGTTTGTCCTCGTTGGAGAAATTCTAGGCTGTGTTCATAATTGCCTAGTTAAGCTTGGCATAATAGTTGTTAGTTAGATAGTCTTCCAGATCTGTTATGTCCTCCAAATTGCCCGGACTGGCTGCAGTGGACACCCTCATATGTTAATTGATATCTGGAATATTAGGACTCCACTGTAAGTGATACCACGATCTGTATTACCATTTATATGACTATTTGTCCTTGTCGTTTTTGCTTCATATTAGATTATTATGTGATGTAACTGTCCAATTCTTTTGTCTAACTACGTTGGTTTGTCTATCAATAAACCTTTTGTAAAAAAAAAAAAAAAAACACTTTAAAAAGAAATTCACCCTGACAGGGAATCATGAACTGCTTGTTGGACAGTACTTGCTGGTAACCTATCAATAACAGTTTTTTAAATCTGTTTTACTCTTCAAAGTAGAGTGGGGAAATGGCAGTAAAAAATATCCTCTGTTTCTCTTTAGTTAAAGAGGAAGTAAACCCTGATGGGGTTTACTTCCTCAATATTCCCCTGCAAAGTAGAAGCATAATGGGATACTATGCATAGCATAGTAGCTCATTATGTGTCACTTACCTGCAAACGAAGCCTGCGATGTCCAGCGATGTCCCCTGTGCAGGTCGGGTCCATCTTCAGCCCCTCTTCCTTCCAGGGCCGCAAGTCGCGTGATGTCACTTCCGCGCATGTGCGCAGGAGCCGCCAGTCATGGCACGATCACAGTGAAGGAACAGCACGAAGGCTGTTTCTTCACTGCGCATGTGCTTAGGAGATATGCAGGGCACCTACAGGTAAGCCTTATTATAGGCTTACCTGTAGGCTAAAGTGGTTGTCACGAGTTGACAACCACTTTAATAAATGGCAGTTAGGCTGAATTGTGCATTGTTCATAGATGCTCCCTAAAAGTTCCCCTCAAGACAACTAACAGACATGTCTAACATGCTCTGGAGCAAACACACTGGTGGAATATTTTGACCTGCAACACAGTGGAAGTCTGAGGGTCCAAGGCACGGCAAAGGAAAGTCTCAGCTTCTCTCATTGCCACTAAAGGTGAAGTGCATTTTGTTAATCTAATTAAATTTAAAAAACCTCTGAATTTTGGGGGTAGGCTTATTGACAAGAGTCATGGTTTCCAGTAATCCCATAGAGGACCAAAGAACACATACACATCCTCAACTTAACTATTTTTACTATTACATATATTATTCTTATATTCTGTAAAAATTGGACAATGCAAATACATAGCTGGTACTAACTTTATAAACTGTCCCATGTCCTCACACAAAGCTTCACAGCCAGGCCATCGACATTCACCATGTCCGTAAAGAGGGTGCGAGTTGGGAGGCACCTCAAAATGTGAGCTTTAAAACCAAAACAAGGATAAGTAAATTTCACGTGAAATAAATAAACAAATAAATAAAACAAACAGAAGTCATACATGTCCTCAATCCTAAGATTACAGCTAATAAAGAAGTGCAAACCTAAATTAAGGAAATCAGTTTGAAAGGAATATTATATAAAATCATTTTAGGTATACATTTATAAAATATTGGCTTGGAAGTATAGTTTGTAATTATGTGCATGTACAAAAGGGCAACCATATTTGCTCATTACATTTTTAGTTTACACAGAAATTACAGAAATTATGGCTTACTGGTCCTTCTCATAGGACCAATAGCCAACCCATTGAAAAAATGCACTTCTTATAATACCTTATTTCAGTAATTAAGTAGGGACCTTAGTGACTGGAATGAAATACAGAGCATGCAGTTGTGGATAATCCATAAATCTTTAAATTTAACAACAAAAATACAGAACAGAAAGTATTTAGGATAAAAACTGCAATATTAACAATAATGAGCATGTGCTCAGTTTAAATACACAACATCTTCCCTTTAACCTCCCTGGCGTTATGATTCTGTCTGGAATTTTGTACCAAAAGCGTTGCAATTGTTTTGTAAGGAAATGTGGTGTTATGTATTATAGGCCTGCAATTCTTAGTTAAGTACTTACTTAAACCTGACCAAACAAGACTCTAGTAGACATCCCAGATGTAATAAAAGATGAAACACAAAATCATGAATTATAATCTAATAACTAATATTTTATTTAACCACTTAAGGACCGGAAGGATTTGCAGCTTTAGGACCGGAGCCCTTTTTTCAATTTGGCACTTCGCCGCTTCAAATGGTAATTGCGCGGTCATGCAATGCATTAAAGCAAACCCATGACGTAACGTACTGGCGCGTTAATGGTAAACTTCGCCGCTTCACGGTTTAACTTTTTTCCCGAGGCCAGGATTTCGACGTTTAGGAAGGCCAGGAATTCACCAATTTATTTTATAATCAATAATCTAATATTAAGTACTAAAACACAAAGTAGAAAATAATGTAGACCCTACAGATGATCTCAGAACAAACCAGTCCAAATTCATTCATGAATGATTCTTAACGTCCGGATATTATGTATTGTGGTGTAAAGGAATGTTTTGTTAACGTTGCGAAAACCATGTTTTAAGGTCTGTCTTAGTATTGCGGTCCCTCCAATTTCCCTTCTACAAC
>BLSH010291950.1:641821-653614 GCA_018402905.1 Glandirana rugosa | reverse complement strand
TAATGAGCCCCAAAAACTGCCAGATGTCCTCTCTGTTCACCGGTTCCCATTTTCTGCTGCGGGAAAACCTGGCATGCGGCGTAGTGGATTGCTGCTCCTGGTAGCGGTTTGTCTCCGTTACAATTTTTTCTATGACATCCTCTGTAACAAATAATTTTAGGTAGGCCAGAGGGTTTTCCTGCTCCACATCTACCTTCAGCCCTGGTGATCCGGTAAACGGAAATCTTGGGGGCGCAACCTGGTCCGTATCGGCAATAGGGCACCAAGTGCGCACATTACTGAGGCTAAGTGCAGGTTCTTCGTCTTCATCACTTGACAGATCAGTGTCGGTCTCAGGGTCAGATGACAAATCCCACGACTCACTTTCACTCTGTTCGGCGAGCACCTCTGCGTCATTGTCGCTGTCATTCAGCTGCTCCAAAAGCGATTTTTGCAAAAAGTGGCGCTTTTTTGATGTCATTTTTTTATTAGATGGGCACTATGGGGAAGGCAAGGGCACTGTCAGTGTGTAGTGTTGTAACTATGAGGTGATACAGTGCAATCCCCTCAGATTACAATGTATCACCTCTTTTATGTGTTTGTAACATTTTGAAATTCCCGCCCAGTTCCGCACCCGTGCGTCGCTGCGTTGCAGAGAGCGGAACTAGGAAGTGACAGATCCAGCGAGTACAGCGAACATCGCTACATCGCTGGATCGTGGGAGCAGGTAAGGCACTCGCTGTGCGCTCTGCAGCTCACCTCGTGTCTGACACGGGATCAACGATAGTAGCAGGGAATTTTTACCCCGTGTCAGACACGGGAAAACCGCTAGGGAGGTTAACCACTCTCCCACTGTTCCCATTTTTTTTATTTTTTTCTCAAACTGTCACCAGAGCAATACAGCATTATCATATAATGGGTGTGGTGGTGATCAAGAAGACTTACTGGTGACAGTATGTATAACAAAATAATAATAATAATTGTTTTTGTTCAATTTGATTTACTTTTTTTTTCTTTTTATTATATTTTTTTTACTTTTTTACAATTGTTTTTATTAACACACTATGACCGGAGCAACACAATGTTACTGCTAACAATGTAACACTGCTACTCTGGGGGAGTGATCTGGATTTTTTTTTTTTACACATTATGATTGTTTATACCAGTGGATTTCACTGGTATAAGCAACCATTTTTACTGAATGAAACTGATTCATTCAGTGTATTTTGTTGTGATTAGCAGGGATTGGCCACAGCTAATCACAAGGTACAGATGGGCTGTGATTAACCCTGTCTGTGCCATGTGATCACTGTAACCAATCACATCTAGCAACACACTTTACAACTGTCATATGATCTGCTGTGACTAGTCACAGCCATCACATGGTACCGGCAGTGGGCTGGTACACTGATCAGTCATCAGCTGTGCCTGGTGGACACAGCTGGTGACAGATCATGCTGCAGGGCAGTGTTGCCAACCGCCAGTAAATTTACTGAAAGTTTGTAAAAATCTGTGATTTTTGCAACTGTCTATAAATATCAGGGTCTGATAATATGTCATAATGTGCTGACTTTTTAAGTGTAAACCAGGCAAATTACTTATTATGGGTATTGTCAGTGTTTCCATGTTGTTTTAAAATATTAATTGTGTTAGTTTTTAATAGGAGTTCTGTTAGTTTTCAGGTTGCCAGTAAAAAATGTGCTCCGCCAGTAAATTTTCCATGTTTTGCCAGTAAAAACCACTGAGGGAGGTTGGCAACACTGCTGCAGGGTGGCCCCAGGGCCACACGCAAGACGTGTTCTGGGAGGTGGTCATGGGACGTCCACCCAGTACAATGAATGTCCTACCCAGCCATCATTTGACAATATGCCGGACAGGAAGTGGTTAAAGAGTAATTTTTGGGTGATTTTTTTTTTAACAAACTTTGTTGCAGATTCCTACCTATTGTTATTCTAAAAAAAATATATGTTTATTTGTGTCCATGTGCAGAATGAATGTTAATCAGAGTGACAGATTAATTATCAATCAGCTGCTGCACTTGCAGAGTTGTAATGAGGAAGGTGACATTTTTGTTGCAGGGGATGCTCAAAAACTGACTTGTATCTTGGTAGGAAAATCAGTAGGCCAATAAAAACAAGTAGGAAATTACATTTCGGAGGAGGGAAGGTTGAAGCGTTCTATACACCATCTGTATACAGAATGCGTCCAGGTTGCCATTGCATTTTACAGAATATTACAGCGCTGCAGATTAAAATGGAAAGGTCATTTTTAATAACATTCAATTACAATATCACCTGGGTAGCAAATTGTATATCCTATATTATTTATTTCTTTTTCTTTGCAATTTTCCCACGAAAGTGGAGTTACTCTTTAACCACTTCAAACTGGGCAAATTCTGAAATTCCTGTCATACATGTAAAAATCTGCATTTTTTTTCTAGAAAATTACTTAGAACCCCCAATAATTACATATTTTTTTAAGCAGAGGCCCTGAAGAATAAAATGGTGGGTGTTGCAATTTTGTATTCCACACGATATCTGCGCAGCAGTTTTTTAAAAGATAATTGTTTGGAAAAGACACTTAATGAGTTTTAGTGAACACAAACACAATAAAATACCCAAATTTTTGGGAAAATATAAAAGATGATGTTATGCTGAGTAAATAGATACCAAACATGTCACGCATTAAAGCCTGTGCATGCCCGTAATACTACAATATATTACATTCTCTATAGGCGACACTTTAAAAGCCTTTATGGGTTACCAGGTTAGAGTTACACAGGTGGTCTGGCCCAAGACGTATTGTTCTTGCTCTGGCATTCATGGTGATACCTCACATGTGTGGTGTAATTGCACTTTACATATGTGTGCAGGACCATATGTGTGAGGTTTGGGGGCATTTCCATTTTTATTTATTTATTATTTTACATTATCCATTTCTTTGTTTAATCAACTTTTTTTGCTATCACAAGCGATGAACAACATCCCTTGTAATAGCATAGGCTGTGGCAGGTTCTCTTTGGTCCCCGGCTCTTCTGTGGGATGGTAGAGCACGGGAAAGGCGGTGGCAAGGGGGGTGGCGCTTCAACTGCTTGTAGAAGTGAACGGGCAGATGTATAGCCATCGGATTACTTTTAAGAAAGAGAATCGGCTCTTGAGAAAAATGGTACACGGATCATGGTTGTAGCTACAACCATGATCCTGGTATAACCACCTCAATACGAAGCCTTATATATATATATATGTATGGCGATATTGAGGTGGTTAAAGTAAACCAGCTCCTCCTGCTTTGGTGTGCCATCATATCACTTTTGCCAAACCACAGTACACCATGCTATATCAGTCATGCAAGTCCACCACAGATTTTGGCAGAAAAAATGTCAAATTGCTGCTAATCCCTAGGAGATAGTACGGTAAGAAGTATTCCTCGCTGAGAAAAAGCCTTGCCTAGAAGAATGAAAATGTGTTTTTCTTCTTTACAAAATATTTACAATATTCAGAAATTAAGCTATAGTTAAGCTGCAATAATTTACTACCATGTACAAGTATAGGATTAATTATTGCACATTTTCAAGATCCAAGGCTTTACAAATAAGTATTTCTATAATTTAGAAAGCTCAAACATTCACATTTACCTTTCAAATACATTTTTTTTCACCATTTTGCCAGAAACTAACAGTAGTCCAAAACTTCTAGATCATTGGTTCCCAAATAAAAGACTTTATATTAACAATTACTATCAGTAGACCCAGGAGAAGCTGGCAATAAGAAGAAAAGCTTGCATTTCTTCAACTAAAAGTTAATATTCACCTGTCCCGCCGTGTGTTTTGCAGAGTGTTTTGCCCATTTGGTAAAGACATGTGAACTATTGGAGGTGACATCTTAGCAGATGGATATGAGGTAGAAATTGTAGAACTCAGTTCAATGTTGTCCTGTTTGTTAGAATCCTCTTGACTATTACTCATCTCTTTCAGGAGCTGTTGAAAATCTGATGGGGAAACAGCTGGAAAAAAGTTCAAAATCATCATGTTAAACCTATGTTCACTTTTCAAGGTGTGCGTTGTATGTAAAGCTGTTTTCATTTCAACCATCCAATCAAGTGCAAGCAAAAACTCTGTTTTAATATCCCTGGCACATGATTAGGAATTCGAAGCGAACACAGCTTTACCTTATTTTTCTAGGTTACGTTAACATTCACTTTGCTAAGTGAGCAGCCTCTAATCTTTTTTGTATGTGCTACACCAGGGGTCGGCAAACCTAGGCACGTGTGCCAGATATGGTATGCAGCCGTATTTACAATGGCACTCAAGGGAAGCCTGGGACACCCCCCTCCCATGCATCAACAAAGGCACCCGGTGGCTGCAGTTGGCTACACAGCCGATAGCACGGCTGGTTGTTCCAGACATAATTTCCCGCTCACCTCCGTTTCTGCCCACCTCACTCTGCTTGCCTGTACTTAGCTGACACTGAAGTGGTGTTGAGCACAGCTGGATCCCCACCCCATCCACAATGGATGCTGTGCCCAGGTCAGTAAGCTCCTCCTCCTGTCCTCGGACTGCACTCAGCCTCTTCACAGGACGTGTAGAGAAGCTGCTCCTTTCCACACTACACACGGACGAGATCAGAATCTTTTACAAATACAACTTCGATCTGCACATTGTGTATCTTCATGCTGTTGCAGTTCTCAGATCAGAAAAGCAGCACAGCTGCAACAGCCAGTCACATACTGTGAGAAGTTTAATTTCACTACTGCTTCATTTCCCCCTGTCTGTGTACACATCTCTCCCAGCCACAATCCTGCAGTAAATCAGATGATCCTTGCACTGATCCTCTTTCCGTTTTCCCATTCACCAACTTGGAGGGGATAGGGGTGGTAGAACCTGAGTCCAATCACCCCTTTTTTTTTTACTCATCCTCCACCCCCATCCGCAAGTTTAAATGGGGTCATTCACACAATCAGGTGGGAGCAGTAAAAGTGGGTGGTTGTGTTGTAGTTTACTGTCCCCAATCACCCACCTGAACAAGCAGATGGGGCTTCTAAAACTAAATGGCATGTCGCCATGAATGGGGCTGTGTCCCAAGTGCCTTGTAACCGCATGTGATGCACATGGTTGCAGTGTGGTGGGCAAGCATTTTCAGGGTAAAACAGGCAGTGAGGAGGTGAAATATTACCCCCTCACTGCCTGTCAAACACCAGCAATGATAGGCATACATCTGAACGAGCTGTTCAGCCCCCTTCCCCCCCCTCACAGCCTCCCTAGAGCCTTTTAGATTCATGCACCTTCAGAGCCCAGCTCCCCCTCCTTCATTCCACAGACATAGTTTCAAATCAGTCCTACTCAAACTGACAGGGATGTGGCAGCATTTTTTTCTTTCCAGTGACACCACCGCGCATGCCACAAACATTACATATATTACAAACATTATGCCACTGTTAGCCCCATTCCCTCCTCTAGCCCGGGGGGTGGGGCACAGTTTACCATTGCCTTGGGCATCGAATGACCTTGTCATGACACTGGGTGTAGCAAATGGGGTAATGTAAGGTGTAAAGATGCAGAAATTGGGGTGATCTGAGTTGTAATTGTGCAGGAATTGGAGCTTATTTGAGGTCTGAAGGTGCAGAAATTGGATCTGATCTGAGGTTTAATAGTGCAAAAATTGGGTCTGATCTAAGGTGTGAAGGTGCAGGAACTTGGGTGATCTGAGGTGTGAAAGTGAAGAAATTGGGGTTGATCTGAGGTCTGATGATGCAGGAATTGGAGCTTATTTGACATTGGAAGGTGCAGAAATTGGGTCTGATCTGATGTTTAATGGTGCAAGAATTGGGGCTGAACTGAGGTGTGCAGGTAATTTGCAGGGAGGGTGGGTTTATGTCAAACCACCTTATTTAACTTAAAGAATATCTATATTCTAACAATGTACTTTTTGTATTTGTCTTTTTCTTGGTCTGTTAAATATACCACTGAAAACATATTTTTATATCTGTTTGATGGAATGCGTACTTCCTGTTGTAGGACAACAATAGTGCTTCTCCAAAGTTACAGTACGGCGAGTGAGTGGTGTGTCAAATTCATGTGGCCATTGCCTACTTCCTACATGTTAATGCAGAATTCCTATGCTATGCAATTGTTACTTAGTAAGATGTATATTTTCTATTGGATAAATTCAGTAATTATGAATGACTACTCAGGAATCAGCTGGAATTCCAAACTCTGACATTCTAAACATTAACAATTAATCTTTATTTAGACGGCAGGGGACTGCACTCATGTAAAAATTACCACTGATGGATCAAATGCTGGCCATAGCTAGAACATTTTTTTTGATCAACCAGCCAGTTGATCAAAAACAAAAAAGGATTCTCCCATCAACACAAGCAAGGTGGATGGAGGAATCCCCGGTGCACTATTGTATTGCTGGGGCTCTTCCGCTGTCAGTATACACTACTGAGCGCTGCAGCTGATTTGTGAATATTCACTTAGCTTTGTAAATAAGACAAAGCTATGCTGATTCTGCATACCCAACCAAGCAAGAAAAAAACAGTACTTTGCTTGAACATGACTGGATGATTATAGTGAAAACCAGGATTATTTATGGCATTCAAACTTTCAAGTACGGTTATTTTTATCTTTTAGATATTGAATTTGTAATGTTGGGTAAGGGCTTCTGGAGTAGAGGAGATGCTGCTCTACTGTACATGAACACAATACATGTCAAACAGTTTCAGCTATTTCTTTTTTCAAATTGGTATTCTGGGATCCATTCTTATGTTACAAGCAGTGTCAGAGCTAGGTGTTTACTTGCTGCAAGTAAGCTACAGTAATACTTTTGATCAGAGGAAGCACTTAGAATAGCAGCTTTAGCAGCCAGACACTGCTTTCAAATGTGTAATAATTACGTTAGACAGTAAATGAACATACAATATATGATTATTAACAAATTAAATCAATAAGTATGACCACACATTACCAATTTCAAAGCATTTAATTCATTGTTTCTAATTCACAAATTATATATAAGAGTTGCAAATTAAAAACTGCTGGTACCATGCAATCTGGCCAACATGCACCCTGTTGCTGAAGAAATGTGCATTTCTACAGCAAAGGCAAAAGTCATAATTTACTATTCTGGTAAATTCACAATTCTGTAATGATCTGCAACTGTTTCCAAAATTATTCAGTTTGATGTTCAATTACTGAATGCATCAAGTGCGAAGCAAGTGTATTCCGCACTAAAATACTGTGAGATTCTTCGTTAGGCCTCATACACACGAGCGTTATTAATTTTTGAGCTGTTTTTACAGCTTAAGAACGCCACACCATGTTATCCTATGGCCTCATATACATATTGACGTTTTTGAGCTGTAGATGGCGTTGGCGTTCTTAAGCTGTAAGAGGAACCCAGGACCCGCGCGTTTCGAAGCTGTAGCCTTAGAGCGTTTTTTACGCTGAGCCGGCAAAAGGCTCACTAACGTGTATTAGCGCCGTAGCAACATTAAATGGCGTTTTTAGCTCCGGTGTTTTCTGTTTTAAAATGTCCAAAAATAGCAGAGGAATGTTTTTTTAAACAAAATGCGATGTAGCGCTGACGCTCACTAATGTGAATTAATGCCAATGCAAAACGCCAATGAAATTGTGTTTTTAACTACATTTTTTCCTGGCGTTGGACCCGATGTTACAGCTCATTTTAACATAACGCCGGTGTGTATGAGGCCTAAGTTGTAAGCAAAAGCAAACTTCTGCAACTGTAAAAAATAGAAAGGATTATCTTACATTGAAACTGCTCATTGCAAAGCATTATGGAATGAATCTATAGAATGATCCTACAAATATGACGTTTTCCCTAAATGTGCAGGCTAGTTAGCTAAAAAAGCAGCTTTGTGTGTTGATAAATGAAAATTTTCTGTTAGTACTTTATTTACTTAACAACAAGTAATCATCAACCACTCACCTTGGGGGAGGCCAGGTATGGTTACAGGCCCTTGGCCAGACTGCAACCCAACTAGACTCTGTCTTTGTAAGTTTATCAAGTGCTGCTGCTGAAGTTGCTGCATCTGAAGAATCTGTTGTTGGAATGCCAACTGTTTATTCCCCAGCGTTGGCTGTATAAAAAAAAAATGTACATAAATAAAAAGCTAAACAATGCAGATATTTATGCAATATAAAAAGAAGTACCAGGAGTTTGTCAACGTTATGTATCTATTTTTTTTTTTAAGTAAACTATACAGCACTTTCAAAAGACCTTTTCAGTTATTATTGTAACATAACCTGAAAGTTACCTTTAGATTTTTATTTGTTTGCCATATTTTGAATACTTGATAGTGACAATATGGTGGGGCAATTGACTCGTTTTAATTGGGTACAGGCAGCTCTCAAATGTACCATGGTCATAGACTGGGTATTTGGATTAAGTCTTTGAATGGAAAGAGAAGAGCGTGTCACAAGGTTTTTACCCATCCAGGTAAAAACGCAGAGTTCTAAGGAAATTCCTATGCATTTTCGGGGGCCTTTGGAAACTCTAAAATAGTGAGCATTTCTTTAGAGCTATTTGACCAGAAAACCTTATCTGGCCGATTGAAATTCCTATGGTGCTCTCTTTTCTTTCCATTCGAATACTTTGAATACTGTAATTACTGTGCCTTGAAAAAGTATTTACACACCTTAAAATTTTCCACATTTTGTCACGTTACAACCAAAAATGTAAACGTATTTTATTGGGATTTTATGTGATAGACCAACACAAAGTGGCACAATTGCAAAGTGGAAGGAAAATGATAAATGGTTTTCCAAATAAATATCTTGCCACAGGTTCTCAATTGGATTTAAGTCAGGACTTTGACTGGGCCATTCCAACACTTGATGACACTTATGCTTTGATCTAAACCATTCCATTGTAGCGCTGGCTGTATGTTTAGGGTCATTGTCCATCCATCTTTCCATCAACTCTGACCAGCTTCCCTGTCCCTGCTGAAGAAAAGCATCCTCACAACATGATGCTGCCCCCACCATCTTTCACGGTGGGGATGGTGTGTTCAGAGTGATGTGCAGTGTTAGTTTTCCGCCACACATTGCATTTTGCTTTTAGGTCAAAAACTTCAATTTTGGTCTCATCAGATGCACCTTCTTCCACATGTTTACTCCCCCACATGGCTTTTTGCAAACTGCAAACAGGACTTCTTATAGCTTTCTTTTAATAATGGCTTTCTTCTTGCCACTCTTCCATAAAGGCCAGATTTGTGGAGTGCACGACTAATAGTTGTCCTGTGGACAGATTCTCCCACCTGAGCTGTGGATCTCTGCATCTCCTCCAGAGTTACCATGGGCCTCTTGGCTACTTGTCTGATTAATGCTCTCCTTGCCCGGCCTGTCAGTTTAGGTGGACAGCCATGTCTTTGTAGGTTTGTAGTTGTGCCATACGCTTTCCATTTTTGTAGGATGGATTGAACAGTGCTCCATGAGATGTTCAAAGCTTGAGATATTTTTTTAAAACCTAACACTGCTTTAAACTTCTCCACAACTTTATCCCTGACCTGTCTGGTGTGTTCCTTGGCCTTCATTATGCCGTTTGTTCACTAAGGTGCTCTAACAACCCTCTGAGGGCTTCACAGAACAGCTGTACTTATACTGAGATCAAATTACACACAGGGGGACTCTACTTACTAATTAGGTGACTTCTGAAAGCAATTGATCTACTAGATTTTAGTTAGGGGGTATCAGAGTAAAGGGGGCTAAATACAAATGCACGCCACACTTTTCAGATATTTATATGTAAAAAATGTTGAAAACCATTTATCATTTTCCTTCCACTTCACAGTTATGTGCCACTTTGTGTTGGTCTCTCACATAAAATACATTTACGTTTTTGGTTGTAACATGACAAAATGTGGAAATTTTCAAGGGGTATGAATACTTTTTCAAGACACTGTAATACACAGTTTATAAATGTTGCCTCTAATGGACATTTGCATACCAATGTTATTTGGGGACTGCTGAGATTAGCCAGCAGGAGATGTAGCTTTGTAGAGCATTATCAGCTTTAAAGACATTCTGTCATCTTCAGGAAAACAAAAAGCTGCTGATGGGTAAGAAGGGCAATCACTCAAAGGTGCAGCACCTATTAGTATCTCTTGCTTTGCCTGAATGCAAGGTCTACTTGAAACAAAAACGTCAGCACTTCCTGACAGTACTGAAGCTTGTTTTTAGCTCAGAGTGATGGGCTAATAAGAATGTGGGAAGGTAAGGCTAGCTCCAGAGCTAAATGGAAGATGCATCGCCTGTAAGAATAGCCCAACAATTTGGTGAAGTGTAAAGTGTTGGAAGCTGTTGCATGTATTTCTGCCCTTCATAACAGACACTGAAACAAAAAATGTATGAAACATTTATACTTATTAGTAAGAGCAATTATATTAAGCTTGTAATATTAACATAAGTATATTTAAAAAACTCTACAAAAATAGTTTAACCACTTCAGCCCCGGAAGGATTTCCAGCTTTAGGACCGGAGCCCTTTTTGCGATTCGGCACTGCGTCGCTTTAACTGACAATTGCGCGGTCGTGCGGCGTTGTACCCAAACGAAATTTGCGAAATTTTTTTCCCACAAATAGAGCTTTCTTTTGGTGGTATTTGATCACCTCTGCGTCATTTCTGATCGCCGCTATAAACAAAAGAAGAGCGACAATTTTGCAAAAAAACCCAAATTTCTTACTTTTTGCTAAAATACAAATCCAAAAAAAAAATATAAAAAAACATTTTTTTTCACCGTTTTTGGCCGATTTATATTCTTCCTCATATTTGCGATAAAAAAAATCGCAATCGGCGTTTATTGATTGGTTTGCGCAAAAGTGGTCGCGTTTACGGATGATGAGAATTCATTTTTGGGGTTTTTAATTTTTTTTTAATTTTTTTACTAAAAATGGCGGCGATCTCCGATTTTTTGCGGTACTGCGATATTTCAGCGGACATGTCGGACCATTTTGACACTTTTTTGGGACCATTGGCATTTATACAGCGATCAATGCTATAAAAATGCACTGATTACTGTGTAAATGCCATTGGCAGTGAAGGGGTTAACCTGCAGGGGGCGCGCTAAGGGTTAACTATGTTCCCTGGGCGTGTTCTAACTGTATGGGGGCTTGCCTATCTGGGGAAGGGAAGTGGTCACAGCCTTCACGTACAGGAACCCTGGCCCCCCCGAACACAGTGAGCGCGCGCGCTCACAGTGGCTCTGTATCGCGGCCGCCGTCGTATGACGGCATTTTGCGTTACAGAGCCACATTGTCGCCGTCAAATGCCGATCAGCGGTCGGCAAGCGGTTAAATAGAAGTATTAGAAGAAAATGTTTTTTTTTTTCCTCCATTAAAATCATTTTGTGATCTGATGGAATACAGCGCATAAGCAACAACCCAAACTAATTTACTGGCAAACTTATCTCACAGGTAAAACACAGTGGAAAATTTAAAGAGGATTCACCCCCACAAGGATCAGTAAAATTCTATACTGCTGTGTCAGTTTCTATTGCAGTCTGTTTTTTGATGCTTAACCCAGCTGAAGTGACATTTACTGAGACATGAAGAGTAAATAGATGATTTTCTTCTTAGGGAAAACAGTGCAATCCTTTATTGGCTTCAGAGATCTCCAAAATGTCCAATAACAAGTCCTCATCATGCTCTCACAACTTAAGCCTTTTATTATATGCACAGAAAAGATAGACTACTTCAAGCAATGCCGGCATTAGTGGCATCGCTTTCAAAATTCTCCCCTTAGTCAAAGAGCAGTGTTCACCTGAGGAAAAGGTGACACAAAATGGACACTCTATT
>BLSH010291950.1:614067-629985 GCA_018402905.1 Glandirana rugosa | reverse complement strand
AAAGTGATACACACATTTTGCAGAACAGTGATATGGGTACTTCCGGCTTATTTATACTTTTTTGACACAGTTTGAAGATGATTTTAGAACAGTTCTATGGCCTCTAATGTTAATTAATACTTTTCAAACCCATTTTGAAGATGATCTCCATTTTTGCATTTTTATGTTTTTATTTTTTTAAAAATATTTAAAGTTATTTCACTGTCCCCATTTCTTTGTAGGGCACTTGTCCCACCCTTACCCACATTTTCCTTCTTTTTGCAGACCTCTAGGACCTTCCTGGGCTTTTTTACAGCATTTTTAAGATTTTTCATTAAAATTACCAGAACCCCGGACCCGAACCCGGACTTTTTTTGAAAAGTTCGGGTCCGGGTCCGGGTCCCGGACACCCCAAAGTTCGGTACGGACCCGAACTTTACAGTCCGGGTTCGCTCAACTCTAGTAATGAGCTTCAATTTCAGTGTTTTTGTTGTGAATTTGAGAAATAATTTCTCCAAAGTGACTACAGAATTCAGTAAGGGATTATTTTAAAACTGAACTTCAGTCAGCAGTAAAAAAAAAATCACAATATAACTGACCCAGCCCCTGCATGGCAAGGGGTAACTGCTGTTTGACCAGTCCGACAAAGCCATTCCCCTTTCGTGGTCAGCGGCTTCTCTGACAACATCATGTACAATTCAAGCTTCTGACACGAGGACAAGGTACTTCAACTTATTTCCGTTCACATGGACAACACAAGCAGTTAGCCCTTACTGTGCAGGGAAGTTGGTGCAAGTACTTTTTTCATACTCTTTTTAACTTTAAAGCTCATTTACGGTTTCGTAAAAATTAAGTGCTCAGGGCTTAGCTATAGGTTCACTCTAAATGACAAAAAATGGGCTGATTTAAATGAAGCAATTGAACAGGACTTTCATTGCATAGAGCTTATTATGAATTGCATTACAGTTTGACAAGTTTTAAATTGCCCCAATAATGCCCAATTGTAAACATGAAGTATTTTTTTTTTTTTTTTTTTACACATGAGTAGTGGTTTGCAGTAGTTTTGGTGCACTTTATGCGCAGTGCAATGACTGGAAACTTTGTTGAAATAGCCTCATGGCAATCAAACTAAGTCTTTGAAAACTCCAAAAAATTGTTCACTTTGCAGATGTAAAGGTGGCCTATGCAAAATGGCTACTTTGCAAACACTCCTTTTAATATACCAACCACATGGAAGGCTGCAGTTAGGCACTTTCTGACTTCTTTGTGTACAGTTCATTTGTGTTTACCCTCCTAGGACTTTTCCACATTTTATAGAGTTACAAGTTGGAATTAAAATAGATTTATTGGATGACTTTTACTTAAGGGCCCCTTCACATCGCTGCATTTCGACAAGCACATACGGGTGCGTACATAGCACCATTCATTTTGAATGGTACCCCAACACACTTCCATATCGCATCTATGTTGCAGCGCACTGCTATGCAGGGAAATTATTCTAATGCTTTGACAGGCAGTCTATACAAATAAATAAGCTATCTTAAAGTATTGCACATTGATGCATGGCATAATGTGTGTGTGTTAAAGCAACATACTGGAAAGGTGTAAATCCAGCCTAAGGGTACAAAACTTTGGGATTGAAAACAATACAGTGTATAGCAACCAATTCGTTTTTAGGGTTTTTTTTGTCAAAGCTAATTGAACAAGCTTAACTTAGAAGCTGAATGGCTACCAAGCACAGCTGCACCAGATTTTGCATTCTCCAGTTTTAGTAAATCAACCTCAGTGTTTCACCGTGACCCAAAACTTATTAAAACAAAGGACATACACAATGGGGTTGATTTACTAAAACTGGAGAGTGCAAAATCTGTTGCAGCTCTGCAGAGAAACCAATCAGCTTCCAGGTTTTTTTTAAGGCTTAACCTCCCTGGCGGTATGATTCTGTCTGGAATTTTGTTCCAAAAGTGGTACAATTATTTTGCATGAAAATTTGGCGTTTTATATTGTAGGCCTGTAATTCTTAGGAATAACTCACTTAAATCTGTCCAAACAAGAGTCTAGTAGACATCCCGGGTATGAAAAAGTTTGAAAAATGAAATCATAAATTATAATATAATAATTAACTAAAAATAAGCTCAGTTGCAGAATTGTCGCTATCGTCACTTTCAGTTGCTGATGATAAATTTCCCCAAAAATCAGTATCACTCAATTCTGCAAATCATTCTTATTTACTATCGGTGTTTTCTAGCTGATCAAAAACCACTTTTGACGCAAAGGGACACTTTTTGGTTGCTATGGACATTCTCAAGTTTCCAGGCAGAAAGAATGACATTTATTATATAAAAGTGCATGCAGGGCTCTGGGCAAACCACTAGGGACAAAGGGGGTGTGAAATGTTTTCATACAGTAATGTAATCTATAAGATTACAGTGTACTGTATGTGCTGTGTGTGTTTTACTTTTTGAATTTCCCGCCGGTCTCCGCCCCCGTGCGACGCGACGCTCGCAGGGAACGGAGCCCGGCACACAGGAATCATCTGGCCGCGGGGAGACAAGCTGACACCGCGGGAGGACATCGCTGGATCCAGGGGACAAGGTAAGAAACATTGCCTGGATCCAGCGATGCAATCCCGAGTGTGGCTCGGGGTTACCGCTCTTGGTGCTGAAATTCCACCCCGAGCCACACTCGGGAATACCGCTAGGAAGGTTAACTGAACAAGCCGAAGTTAGAAGCTGATTGGCTACCATGCACAGCTGCGCCAGCCCCAGTATTTATCATTTTATTCCATTTTTTTCTAACTTCACAAGGAATGGTAAATGTATAAACAATAGTGTAAACAGTAATGGCTAATGCATTTCTGAGGCCTGAGAAGATGCAATAGAATCTGGGAGAGTTTCACAGTTTTGAAACTACATGAGTTTTTACCACAACATCTTTTTTTTTTATCTCATCACTCTTTGCTGAATTCAGCTTTGAGGGATCTTTGGGTTATTCCTGTCCCTCAGGCTGCTTCTCCCAACTCAGCTGTGAATCTTTGCCAACTTGTTCAGATTTTCAAGGGGCCTTTTGATTGATTCTGAGTAATGCCCTCTTTACTTGGCCATTGCATAAATGTTTAGGCATAGTCATGATTGAGCCATATTCATTTCATTAAGGGTTCATTCACACCAGATGCACTGGGGTGTGTTTGTGAGCACGTTCCCAAAGCAAGACAACCAAAAAACAATAAACAATAGCACATGAACACAACAAACTACAAGGCAAATCAAGGCAACAAGGCAAAAGAAAAATACAAATGCAACGCATAAAAAAAGTATGCCAATGCATTATAAAAAACACAATGGACCGCAATGTAACACACATAAATTAACACATACGTAGTGGTGTGAATGAGCCCTCAACAATAATGCTAACTGTGCTCCGGGGATAACCAAAGTTTAGGATACCCAACCCTGATTCCTCCAGAATTTTAAGTTGGACTTATCTGAACAGCTTCTTGATCTTCAAGATGCTGTTTTTATCTTTGTTCTCTATTAGTCCTAACTGCACATTTTAAAGTAGTATTAAACCCAAAAGCAAACATTTTTTATATTGCAGCTCACGAAATCTTAGATATCATGGCTGCATTTGTTTTCGTTTTAAGGCTTCCTTTCTTTATTTTATTTTCATCTGGTGATCCTGCCAGTAGGTCTGTTGTTTTCAATGGGAACAAGCTGCCCTGCAGATTAGGCAGCTACAGGGTTGAGCCAAACCATTTACCACTTACCATTGACCACTTACAGGGGTGCTTACAATGATCAGCTTTTATTCACTGATGTAAAACCTTTATCCCAATAGGAGCAGAACCGTTGCTGTAATTGCTTAAAATGTGTTAGCTGTACTTTGGCCTCAATTTGTTAGTCAAGTCTAAATCTGCTAGAATAACACTACCCCCAAACTGACAACGCTGCTGTGTAAAGGTGTCAATGTTCCTCCTTCATTGAGATTATAGGCACTCTAATAAAGGAGGTAGTCCTGGCCAGATCACCAGCTGAAAAAAGAGGGGGAAAAGCCTAAAAGGGGGAAAAAATGATGGGGATAAGGATTGGTAAACTGCAATATACTACATTTTTGGTTTTGGGTTTATTACCACTTTAATTGCACACGGCGGAATTTATTTAGGGTCTTTCACAGAAAACTAGGTAAATATTTATGCATTTTGTTTATGAATAACTTGGAACAATATGTCAATTATTTTTTAGTTCTATGTTTAGACAATTTGGAGCATATCAGTGATATAAAAGTCCAACACATAAATTAACACTACACGATGTGGAAAAGTCTAAGGTCCCTTTCACACTTGTGCAATGCGATTTTACCTTGATTTTGCCACAATTTTACCGCGATTTCGGATCAGTACGACTTTGGTCTGACTTTGTTGCAACTTTGGCTCAATGAAAACATATTACAAAGTCGTACAGAAGTAGTACAAAAATAACATCTATATTATTCAGGTGCGATTTGCATGAGACTTTGAGGGTTTAACATTGAAGTCTATGGACCTCAAGTTGCGTCAAAGTTGGACCAAAGTAATGCAGCGACTACTTTGAAGTCGGCATGACTTGAAAGTCATACAGATATGAACGGTGCTCCTTGGAAATAATGGGGAACGACTTTTCATGCGACTTTGCAGTCCCAAATCACAGGACAAATCGCATAAGTGTGAAAGGGGTCTTAGGGATACTTTTAAAAGGCACAGAGAGTGGCTTCATTTTATAAGTTATTGGTCATTGCATATGTTATATTTCATGGGAATCATCATTATTAAAATATAGCTTAACAGTATAGAGAATGGCTTCCATAGATATCCCTGATTTGCTTTGTAAGTAATAGATTGAAAAAGAATCTCACCTGCTGCAACATAAGTGCTTGTTGCTGCTGCAGAACTGCCTGAATTTGTGCAGGGGACAAAATCTGTTGCATTTGTTGCTGGGTTAACATCTGCGGAGACATCATAGCCACTGAAACTGGGACCTGATAGAAAAATGAAAAGATGTGATTTGTTTGACTTCATAGGACTTTATCACTATCCTTCTATTAAGCTGTCCAGTAGTTCTCACCTGAACTGAAGGCTGCTTGCTTTCTGCGTTGCTTGGAGTACTTAGTCCTGTTGCCTGCTGTAACAAAAGCTGCCTTGCCACCTGCAATGCCTGAAGGATAGAAGCAACTCTGAAATGTTATTCTTTAACCCAATGTAGAAATATAAATTATGAGTATTAACATGTTTATTTCACGTTCTGAACAATTTTTATCCCACAGCCAATGTCATTTATCATTTCAAAATGTCTGCTGTTTTATATATAAAATATATTTCATTGCTCCCTCATTCCTACGCTGGTAATAGTTGTTTTTAAAAAAAAAATCTTCACAGAAAGTTATGTTATTATTATTATACAGGATTTATATAGCGCCAACAGTTTGCGCAGCGCTTAACAAAATGAAGGCAGACATTACAGTTACATTACAATTTGGTACAAGAGGAATTCGGGGGCCCTGCTTTTTAGAACTTACAATCTAAGAGGGAGGGTCGATCGATACAAAAGGTAATAACTGGGGGGGAGGAGCTGATGGAGAAACAGTGTATTAGAAGCAGGATAGGCTCCTTTAACCACTTGCCGACCACCCGCCGCAGCGTGACGGCGGCAAGGTGGCTTGTTATCGCGAAACGCCGTCACCTGACGGTGGCCGTGATAAGTAGTATTGTGTGTGTTCGGGGGGGGGGGGGGCAGGGAGCGGGTAGGGCAGACTTGATTGCCGCCGGCTACCCACGATGGCTCCCCCCCCTCCCGAAGTGAGAGAATGGAGGTCCGTGTAAGTAAACACGGATCTCCGTTCTCATAGAGGGGAAAGGGAGGTGATCACAGGCTTCCTCTATATGGAAGCTGTGATCACCCCCTTCCCCCAGCCAGGGCAGCCCACACACAGTTAGAACACGCCCAGGGAACACAGTTAACCCTTAGAGCGCATTTTTATAGCACTGATAGCTGTATAAATGCCAATGGTCCCAAAAAAGTGTCAAAATGGTCCGACATGTCCGCCCCAATATCGCAGTACCACTAAAAATCGCAGATCGCTGCCATTACTAGTAAAAAAAAAAAATAAATAAAGACCCCAGAAATGAATTCTCATCATCCGTAAACGCGGCAACTTTTGCGCAAACCAATCAATAAACGCCGGTTGCGATTTTTTTTTACCAAAAATATGAAGAAGAATATAAATCGGCCGAAACTGATGAAAAAAAATGTTTTTTATATATTTTTTTTGTATTTGTATTTTAGCAAAAAGTAAGAAATTTGGGGGTTTTTGGCAAAATTATCGCTCTTCTTTTGTTTATAGCGGCGATCAGAAATTACGCAGAGGTGATCAAATACCACCAAAAGAAAGCTCTATTTGTGGAGAAAAGAGGACGCAAATTTCGTTTGGGTACAACGTTGCACATCCAAGCAATTGTCAGTTAAATCAACGCAGTGCCGAATCGCAAAAAGTGCTCTGGTCCTAAAGTGGGAAATCCTTCTGGGGCTGAAGAGGTTAAAGAGAAGGGTTTTTAGGGATCGTCTAAAGATGGATAAATTAGGAGACAGTCGGACAGATTGGGGTAGGGAGTTCCAAAGGATGGGAGAAGCTCTGGAGAAATCCTGGAGGCGAGCATTGGAGGAGGTGACAAGGGAGATAAAGAGAAGGAGGTCTTGGGAGGACCGAAGAGGGAGGCTTGGTTGGTATTTTGAGACTAGGTTAGTGATGTAGCTGGGGGCAGAGTTGTGGATGGCTTTGTAAATTATTGTTAGTACTTTTCGAATTTTATTCGTTGGGTGAATGTTCAGTGTTTTGCATCTCGTCCTAATACCACTGCTTATTATCTATTTGACTTAGGCTGTAAACTATTCAGCTTTCTTCAACTCAGCACAACCTTGGACTTGGAGGCCTCCTGAAACAAACATTTTTTTTTTACAGCTGTGTGGAGTTAAGAAGCAAATGGGAAGGATTTACAGTGACGATCCTGTTTTCCAAAATGGTCCAATAAAATAATATTAGAGCATTACATTAATGAGATGGACAATACTATTGTTTATATTTGAGAGCCCTCATCTTCATGCCACAGTGAAGGAAGGGGAGGAAGTAGCCCAATTGGGAAGGGGAGGGGGAGTATAGTGCCACTGGTCACCAATTTTGTGGGATTGTTTTCAAGTTGGAAGATGATGGGGGGTTGTAGTGAATGAAATTCCACCGACCACCAATGATGGGGTGGAGCTTAAATGCCCATGATGACAAAAGATGGGGTGTTGGGGGTTTTCAAATTCCACAGACCAATAACAAGTGTGGAATTCGTTCTAGGGGGGTTTAAGTGTTTTGGGTTTATCCGTGACATCATGCTATTAAACACAATGCAATTGCATCCTTCAGGGGATTTCCACTAATAAACTGTGCACCTTTTAAAGGCTAAGTACACCTTAACCACCTCAATACCAGCGTGTTTCTTTTTTTCTAAAGAATTGTGGCAAAAATAAGATCACCTTGGGGTATCCCAACAAGGGGGCTTTTTGGGGGTGTTCGTAGTGTGCTTTTTATACATTTTATTTATAGGATTGATATGTTGATTTTATTTATACATTATATATATTTATTTACACTAAATATATATATATATATATATATATATATACACAGTATCTCACAAAAGTGAGTACACCCCTCACATTTTTGTAAATATTTTATTATATATTTTGATGTGACAACACTGAAGAAATGACACTTTGCTACAATGTAAAGTAGCGAGTGTACAGCTTGTATAACAGTGTAAATTTACTGTCCCCTCAAAATAACTCAACATTTTTATTTGATATGTTTTATAACGGAAAGTAGGGGGAAAATAATTTCTTTCAACACTTTTAGTCTTTTTTCCATTATATAGTAAATAATAAGAAGAAGAAGAAAAACCAATGTTTGGGAAATACCCCAAAAGGAAGCTCTATCTATCTGTTTTAAAAAATATATATATAAAATTAATTTGCTCCAGTGTTGCATGCCAGAGTAATTGTCAATCAAACAATCACAACACTGGAACTGAAAAAATGGCCTGGTAATGAAGGGGAAGTAATTGATTGGTACTGAGGTGGTTAAAGGACTGAAAGCAAAGGCTTTTGAAATGGTTTACAACAAATATAAATATTGGCAAATAATGAGCTATGCAGTATGCAAAAACAATTAAGTCTTAGCATATATCTGAGAGATATAAAAATGTAATGCGTTTGGCTAGTATATTGTTAAAACAGACATAGAAGATTTGAAAACAGAAGGTGATGATCTAAAATTAAAAGGGGTAGAAAGTCTTACCTATAAGGGAACATTAGTATGGAAAAAGATGCCTAAAAAGACAACCTTTTTACCAAACAGGAATTGAAGGAATCCCTCCAAGGAAGCCTCCAATGGCAGTAATATACTGACAGGTCTAATCCTTGCCCTATCCTAAGCTTAAAAAAAAAACATTTTGACTATAGATACATTTAAACAGAAGTTCAACACTGTTTGGATTATTTTCCTAAAGCTAAAAGGTTAAAATGTTTAATAATATTACATCCAGGGAATAATTCTAATTAAATTGTGGAATAAGAAGGGAAAAGCCAAACTGGCCATTGCTACCCGGGGGGGTTTGGACCAAATCTGCTGGATTTTGTAATAGGTTGAAACTGGTGTAGATTTATCTATTTCCATTCGAATAGTACTTTGCAACTATAAAACACTACTTTATCAGTATGCTATGTGTATGTCTGAAATACAGTAATCCAGTGTAAATATTTACTAAATGCCTTACTTTATATGTGTTTCTGCTTTGCTATGGTTGCAAGCTGAAGAGGTGCAACTTGTCTGTAAACAGTAATACAACAATGCTGCCTTGATTCTTGAAGTTCATGCATATTGGGCAGAATCACCCACAATGCATTACAAAAATACCAGCAATGTATGCGACCTATAACATTTAACACGTGTGAAGTGAATTATAGTAGAAACACGTGATTAATCATGTATGTATAAAATAAAAGTAAAGTATAAAAGTAGAGTCATAAAAGCAGGAATTTGCTTGAATTTTCTTACATATATCTGACTCACAAAGCCAAATTTCCAGTGAAAAGATAAGGATTAAGGGGCAAAATGCGATAATCCTTAGCAGCCAGTTTTCAGTTTACTGGAGAAAAATCAATAAATTATTACTTCAGTCTGGTTGATGTGGATTACTTTGTTTTGAACATTACATTTAAAATAAGCCCAAATGTGTTTAACGTGTTTACAATATTATGCATCAGCTAGTCTTAGCCCTGGTTCACACTGATGTGATTTTAGATGTGTCCCAGAATGCATCGAATCGCATGACAAGTGAAAAACAATGATTTCTATGGAGGCTGTTCTCATATACTGTATGCAGGGTCTTGAGCATCTTTAGAGCAGTGCAATTTTGACCTCTATAGACTTTAATGCAAATTGCATGTCAAATGCTTATCTGTTCAAAGATAAAGCAAATCCAGTGCCTTTTCTGCAAGTCTCTGCTGAGAGAGGGAGAGAGAGAAATAGCGATCCGAGGGTATAAATCCAAATTAAAGCTATATCCAAACTGCATGCAAAACTCATTAGAATTGCAGCTGAAATGCATCAACTCGCACTGGACCTGCTCCTTGAAATCGCACTAGAACACTCATTTAAATCATACCGCGTCAGTGTGTACTTAGCTTTAAATTGCTTTTTTCTTTACCTGTTGCTGTTGGAAGTGTAGAAGCTCCGCTGTACTTAACTCTCCATTAGTTTCTCCACTTGGATTGGCCTCTCGTGCTCCACCTCCTTCAGATTGGCTGGGAAGACTGCTTACTCCATTCTGACTAGTTGGAGTAGATCGAATTGATTCAGATGCAGATTCCACCATCATGACTTATTTTTAAAACCTAAGCAAGACATAAGAGATAGTGTGGATTATTATTATTATGCAGGATTTATATAGCGCCAACAGTTTGCACAGCGCTTTACAACATGAGGGCAAACAGTACAGTTACAATACAAATCAATACAGGAGGGATCAGAGGGACCGTGACCATTAGAGCTTACAATCTAAAACGGAGGGTCAAGTGATACACAAGGAAATAACTGTGGGGGGTGGGTTGATGGCAATAATAAAAGTACAGTTGTTAGGTGGAGGCAGGATAGGCTTCTCTGAAGATAAAAGTTTTCAGGGATCACCTAAAAGTGGACAGAGTAGGAGATTGGGGTAGGGAATTCCATAAAATGGGAGGGGCTTGGGAGAAGTCCTAGAGGTGAGCATGGGAGGAGGTGACAAAAGAACTAAAGAGCAGCAGGTCTTTTGAGACTGGGTTAGTGAGGTAGCTGGGGGCCAAGTTGTGGATGGCTTTGTAAGTTACTGTTAGTCTTTGGAATTTAATTTGTTGGGTGAGTGAAAGTCAATGGAGGGATTAGCTGAGAGAGGTGGCAGACACTGAACAGTTGGTAAGATGGATGAGTCTAGCAGCAACCTTCATGATGGACTGAAGGGGATATAGCATATGTAAAGGAAAGCCAATGAGAAAGGAGTTGCAGTAGTCGAGGCTAGAGATAACCAGGGAGTGGATTAGGAGCTTTGTGGTGTCATTGGTTAGGATGGGGTGTATTTTGGAGATGTTGCAGTGGCAAGCTATGGACAGGGATTGGATGTGGGGTTGAAAGGAGAGTTCAGAGTCCAGGATTACACCTAGCACCCTGGCATGTGGGGATGGATTGATGGTTGTGCCATTGATCTTGACAGAGAAGTCAGGGGAAGGGGCACGTGGGGGAGGAAATATTATGAGCTCCTTTCCTAACTTCTCTGAGTTTAATGAAGCAGTGTGACATCTAGGCTGATATGTTGGTTAGTAAATTAGTGATGCACGAGGAGACAGATGTTATGAGCTGAGGTGTAGAGAGATATATTTGGGTGTCGTCAGTGTATAAATTATATTAAAAGCCATGGGAGGCTATCAGATGACCCAGGGAGGAGGTAGATCGAGAATAGGAGAGATCAGGACCTTGGGGGACCTCTATGGATAAAGGAAGAGAAGAGGAAGAAGTAGAATTGGAAGTGACACTGAAGGTGTGGTGGGATAAATAGGATAAGAGCCAACGAAGAGCACAGTCATAGGGACCAAAGGACAAAGGTTTATCAGAACGTCTCCCTGCTGGCAATATAAATTATTTCTGATCATTACTAACATGGCTAAAAGACTGGCCTACCCTAAACAGAAATACCTATTAGCTTTTGATATCTTGCAGGCACTCTCACAGCAACACTTCTGCATGTGAGCTGCTGTGTCTGCTCTGCTATGGCAGTATCATTTTGCATGTTGGTACATCTGTGAACCTTCTCTGTGCATTATAAGGGAATGTAACAATCCCTTTATGCCCAAAACAGAAATATCATAGTTGGTTGCAATGTCCTTAAAAAGGAACACCACCGCTCCAAAGTAACCCTTCTAAACAAAAGCTGTACCACTCATATATAACAACTGAATGCGTAAACATCTTTATTTAAAAGTAAATAAATATTTTACACTTTCTGGATTTCCTACTACAATACAAAAAGACATACCCCCATATTAAAAACATTTAAAACAAAAAACTCCTAATCCTTAAATAGCATAAGACAGGGCAATACTCTTAAGTCAGAAAATCCCAAGCCAGGGTTCTGATTAGAATCCTGGTCTGATACGATCCTGATCTAAAGTACCAGTAATGTTATACAATGAATACATACAATCTCTACAGTACCAACAATATTGCAAATGTATGCATTGGAACAGTGCATTTAAAAAATGAAACAAGTGATTACCACTAAATATTTCAGATAGCTGGATACATTCCTAAATGCACAAAATATAACTTGATATTAACATTTATAGGTAATAACACCAGAGATTGATCCAGGGAATGTCCGATTGCCTTCAGAGGAATCAAGAATAATTTTTTCCCCCCACTGGAGCAAATTGGATAATGTTTCATAGGGTTTTTTTGCCTTCCTCTGGATCAACTGTGGGTACAGGATTTTGCATATATATTTATTTTTTCTATTGATGGAACAAGTGACTAGCACATAAAGGCAGACCATACATGGTGTGAATTTCGCACGATTCCCCCATCAACACAGAGCGTGCTGACATGGGAATCCCACCTGCAGAGAAATTGTCTGCTCCCGGCGGGGGAGGGGCGGGCGAGGGAAGCCGTGACTGGCAGGAGAAGACAGTGATTATCACTAGCAGCTATAGCAGCCGCTAGAGATAATCGCAAGAGAACCCTCAGCGATCACTCAACTTGGTACATTCAGCCTGCCTATTAATGGTTCGCAACGTGTATGGCCGGCCTTAGGTGTTGAAAGATGATGTGCGGGGACAGAACGTTTTTGGGCCAACAAATGGCACGTCAAGTGACTTCTGACCTTCTGATAGAAGGAACTTCTGATATTTCTATCCTGGCATGTTTCAAAAATGTATTTTGGTGAAAGAATTACTAGACAAGAAATCCAATAACATATTGTTACAGATTTATGTGTCAGTTTTACTGAATGCATGATTTCTGCTAGTTGCAGGGCTCATATATATAATAAATAAAAAAAAAGTGTATCAAAAAGTTGTGGGCAACATTTAACTTCTTTTATTTTCTTCCTTTTGGTCTGTTAAACATACCATTGCAAGAATTCAGGGCTTTTGGCCAGAAAAAACATGGAATGTGCATAAATGCACAGAAACACTAGGTGCTTCTGTGCATTAATGCATTCTTATGGCCACAATAAATTAATATTCTGGCCAATAGAATGCACTAACGCGCATACGCACAAACACATATATACATGAACTTGTGTGCAATGCAAAGGCTTTTACATGTTTTTTTAAGCAGCTTTTCTCCTGCCAGGAAAAAAGGCGTTCAGAGAAGCTAAGCAAACACTCAGTGTGCACGAGGCCAAAATGTTATTAGCAGCAGAATCTATATACTGTATTTCAAAATGTGAAGAAGTTAGGATCATTTTTGGAGTCTACGTTGTGTTTTGGCCTGGAGCTCCCTACCATGCCATCTTCCAGGTGTGTCAGATGTTTGGTTGCTCAGTGCATGCTGTGGTTCCATCTTTGGCTGCGCTGTGGAGTAGTGCCAAAAAGTATGGCAACAGAGTCAGTTTATGTGCCATTTCCCACCTTGAGAAAATCAGCTTTTTGAAGTCTGCTTAACCACCGTAGGAAGTCATATGACGTCCTTGGCTTTAAGTGGTGATATCTGAATGGTCTCTGCAGCTACAAGCACCATGCAGATATCATTCTTTCAGGCCGGCGATTCCCTACACCATAAGAATGATCATAGCGGCAGTTCAGCCGCTTGATCGTTCTTATAGGCAGTGGAAGGGGACGTCCCCCCTCCCGCCGCCATTCGATGCTTCTCGCGGGCCGCCCGTACGATTGGCGGCAGGGAGAAGAGATCCATCACCAGCGAATGCTTTTCAGGAAAATGACTGATGGCCATCTGGTCACCAGTCATCTCTATGACCCTCAGAGGCCCGGGCGCGACGTTATGACGTCACGTCCTGGCCGGCTTTAGTAAACAAAGCCGTGATCGCGGCTGGAAAGACCAAGAGATTTTTTTTTATCTCGGTCTTTCCAGCCTGGAGGAGACATGTGGGGTCTTATTGACACCATATCTCTCCATAAAGAGTACCTGTTACGCACCATTCCCATTACAAGGGATGTTTACATTCCTTGTAATAGGAATAAAAGTGATCAAAAATTTTTTTTTAAAGACACAGTGTAAAAATAAAAAATAAAGGTAAAAGAAACAATAATAAAAAAAAATTGAACACGCCCCCGTCCCCGCGAGCTTGCGCACAGAAGCGAATGCATATGTAAGCCCCGCCCACTTATGTAAACGGTGTTCAAACCACACATGTGAGGTATCGTCACGATAGATAGAGTGTGAGCAATAATTTTCGCTCTAGATCTCCTTTGTAACTCAAAACTGGTAACCTCTAAACATTTTTAAAGCGTTGCCTATGGGGACTTTTAACCACTTCGCCACCAGGCCAATTCTGACATTTCTCGCCTACATGTAATAATCATCGTTTTTTTGCTAGAAAATTACTCAGAACCCCCAAACATTATATATATATATATATATATATATATATATATATATATATATTTTTAGCAGAGATCTTAGGGAATAAAATGGTGGCCATTGCAACTTTTTATGTCACGCAGTATTTGCGCAGCAATTTTTAAAAAAAATTTTTTGGAATAAAAAGTTTCATGAATTAAAAAAAAAAAAAAAGAACAGTAAAGTTAGCCCAATTTTTTTGTATATTGTGAAAGATGATGTTACGTCGAGTAAATAGATACCCAACATGTCATGCTTTAAAATTGCGCCCACTCAGGAAATGGCGCCAAACTTTGGTACTTAAAAATCTCCATAGGTGGTGCTTTAAAAAATTTTACTGGTTACATTTTTAGAGTTACAGAGGAGGTCTTGGGCTAGAATTATTGCTCTCGCTCTAACGCACGCAGCGATACCTCACATGTGTGCATTCGCTTCTGTATGCGAGCCCGCAGGAACGGGGCGCTTTAAATTTTTTTTTATTAGTATTATTTATTTCACCTTTTTTTTATTTTTACACTTTCTCTTTAAATTTTTTTTTGACCACTTTTATTCCTATTACAAGGAATGTAAACATCCCCTGTAATAGAAATATTGCGTGATAGGTACTCTTTATGGGGAGATATGGGATCAATAAGACCCCACATCTTTCCACTAGACTGGAGATCAAAAAAAAAAAACAGCGATCTTGGTCTTTTCAGCCGAGTTCACTGGCATTGTTTACATTACGTGACCCGGATGTGACATCATACGTTACGCCCGGGCCTCCGCGGCGCATAGAGATGACTAGTGACCATCTGTTCATCAGTCATCTCTATGCTCAACTTCCGCCGGCGACGGATCTGTTCTCAGGGCTGCCGATGGCAGGGGTGGCCCGGGAGAAGCACCGGAGGGCGGCGGAAGGAGGGGGACGTCTCCTCCCATTGCCGATAAGAACGATCAAGTGGCTGAACTGCCACTATGATCATTCTTGTGGTGCAGAGAATCGCCAGCGGATAAAAATGATATCTGAATGATGCATATAGATGCCAGCATCATTCAGATACCAAAGTTTGGAGCCATTCAACGAGTATGCGCAATTTTAAAGCATGACATGTTAGGTATCTATTTACCCTGCGTAACATCATTTTTCACATTATACAAAAACATCGGGCTAATTTTACAGTTTTTTTTTATTTATGAAACAGATTCTTTACAAAAACAACGCGTTTGAAAAATTGCTGCGCAAATACTGTGTAACATAAAAAGACCACCATTTTATTCCCTAGGGTGTCTGCTAAAACAATATATTTAATGTTTGGGGGGTTCTGAGTAATTTTCTAGCAAAAAAATGAAGATTTTTACATGTAGGAGAGAAGTGTCAGAATTGGCCTGGGTGGTAAGGGGTTAATTACCATAAGTAAGTAATATACAAATAATCATTATATATTGTTTTTAAGGTAATTTACTATATTTTCAAAAACTGTACTCAAGCAAGTGGCGTAACAGACAAATTACTGAAGTTTGAAGTTATAACTCCAAACCAGTAATTTCACAGTAAATAGATAAATAATAAATTATTATCTTATAACATATAGCATAATGATATATGATTTTGCTTGTACCTTTTCAGCAGCAGCATCTTATACCCATAAACCCATGTTTTTTCCTTGTAGTTAAGAGGGCTGGACTGGAAGGGAGCAAGGAGCCCCGTATCTCCTAAAAAAACGATCTTTTAATGAGTCTTGGGGGGTTTGTAATTTATATAACAAAATCGTCTGT
>BLSH010291950.1:587737-605778 GCA_018402905.1 Glandirana rugosa | reverse complement strand
GCTAAGAAATGTTGTTTTTTTTTTTCCACAATAATCCCTCTTGTACATCGTCTTATTATCTTTTGGGAGACACCTATGTCACTTCCCGTCAAAAAATTACTTGCTGGTTGAATAAAAGTAACTTTTAAGTAAAAATTTGCCAGGGGTATGAATAATTATGGGCAGCACTGTACATGCCAATCTATATATTTGCTCTTTTGCAGGAATCCAGTGTCAGCCAACAGCATGGTAAGATGTGGGGTCGTGGAGGTGTCCGTGGCCCTGGGCGTGGGCGTAACCAGCGGCAGAGAGGGGGCAGTGCAGAGTTCAGTGAAGAGACTGAGGACAGGGTCCTAGCACTGCTGCAGGAAGTGCGGCAGGAGAGGCGCAGTATTGATGCTTTCCTGCTTCTGCCCCTACATATATCACATGCTGGAGGACATTGGGGGAGACCTGGAGTTTCAGCGTATGCATCGATTGAATGCCATATGTTTTCAGTATAAACAGGCAAAACATAGTGGTGTGCCACCTCCACCTTCAATCAAACCATATACTGTTTCTCAGGATCCCCTAATGGCCCCCGGGACCTCAGCAGTTCTCCACCCGCCCTCTCTGTATCAGCCCCCTCCTCAATGCCAGCCACCACCTACCATGCCCCAGACCCCATTTTACCCCACTCCTTGGTGAATGTCCACCGTCCAGCGCATATCACTATATGCCTGAGCCCCAGCCCCAGTCATTCCCTCGTCCCCAATCCCCACATCCCCATGGTGATCAGGCATCCTCCTCCACTTTTCACCAGTTGTGATGATCCCTTTTTTATGTCAATAAATATATCTTTTCAAAAGAAACTTTGTCTGATTGTTTTGATTTGTATAGGATGCACAACAGCACTTCTTAGCACTCTGCCTGGGACAAACGTATGCTAATCCCAAATGTGGCTAGCATGTGTTTCCCTCATGCAGAATGAAAAGGACCACTTTGCATTTTGCTTGGGACAAACGTATGCTAAGCCCAAATGTGGCTAGCATGCGTTTGCCTCATGCAAAATGAAAAGACCACTTTGCACTCTACCTGAGACAAACGTATGCTAAGCTCAAATATGGCTAGTATGCGTTTGTCTCACAGAGTGAAAAAGGACTCCTTTTCACTCTGCCTGAGACAAACGTATGCTGAGCCCAAATAGTGCTAGCATACATTTGCCTCATTCAGAATGGAATGGACTCGTGGAACAAAAGAAGAAAAATGGACACAAAAAGAACTAACATGAATTTGACGTGCTTTATTCAAAGAAAAATACAAGACCGAAAGCAGAGCTGATTAATGCAATGTCGACATTGATTTTTAAATGTAATCATCTTGTCATGACACCTCTCCATCAGGTGATACAAAAAAATGTGCAAACTGGTTGCAGATTGTCATGTCACGTGCTGTTGACCGCAAGCTTTTATGATTTGTTTTTGAGGCTTCGGCGATGCTTCGAAGAGGCTTCAGTGAGGCTTCAACAAGGCTTCAGTGATGCACTTTTGAAGGTTTGTTGAAGCTTGACCGATGCCCTGTGTGTTTGTTGATATCTCACAAAAAAACAAAGCTAAAGCTGAATTAGAGCCTCTGAAAAGCCGCAGGTGCTTCAAGTGAGCTTCAAACAAGCTTTGTCATAGACTTCCTTGGAGGCGTTGGAGAGGCTTTGAAGCCTGGCTAAAGCTACATGGGGTATTATTTTTGACGCGAAGCAAAGCCAACGCAAGTTGTAAACAGTTAGCTAACCATTTTATTTAGTGACAGGGAATTTGACTGGCGTTAAGGGAGCTTTAACATAGCATGTCTGAGGTCCTGTTTTGAAGCAAGTGTTAACAAGCCCTTGCTGAACAGCCGCTGTTATTATATGGTGACAGGTCGGCTCCCCTGCGTGAACTGACGTACCTGTACGTCGGTCTGTGCATGTGGGATTGCGGACGCTTGTCTGCTGCACGCTGTGGATCCTGCTGACTTGATGTCCGCCAGTGACCCGCGATCATTCTACACGGGTATCTGCCTTTGTAAACAAGGTGGATCCCCATTCTGACAGGGGCATGTCTGAGATCTGCTGTTCCCAGTGAACGGAAACAGCAATCTCTGTCATGTCCCTGGCAGCTCACCCCCCTACAGTTAGAACACACCCAGAGAACACAGTTTACCCCTTGATCGCCACCTAGTGTTAACCCCTTCCCTGCCAGTGTCATTTATACATTGATCAGTGCATTTTTATAGCACTAATCAATGTAATAATGTCATTGGTCCCCAAAAAGTGTCATTTGGGGTCGGATTTGTCCACCGAAATGTCGCAGTCCCGCTAAAAATCGCAGATCGCCGCCATTACCAGTAATAAATAAATAAATAAATAAATCTACCCCATAGTTTGTAGACGCGATAACTTTTGTGCAAACCAATCAATATATGCCTATTGCGATTTTCTTTACCAAAAATATGTACATAATACATATTGGCCTAAACTGATGAATATATTTGTTTTTTTATATTGTTTTTGGATATACATTAAAACAGAAAGTAAAAAAAATTGATTTTTTTTTTCAAAATTGACGATTTATAGCGCAAAAAATAAAAACAGCAGAGGCGATCAAATACCACCAACAGAAAGTTCTATTTGTGGTAAAAAAAAAGGACATCAATTTTGTTTGGGTACAGCATCACACGACCACGCAATCGTCAGTTAAAGTGACACAGTGCCGTATCGCAAAAAAACGGCCTGGTCAGGAAGTGAGTAAATCCTTCCGGGGCTTAAGTGGTTAAAGTACAGTTGTCCTATAAAATATACAGTATTGTAGCTAGTGGTCCATTACACATGGATCTAAAGAAAAACATCTGCTTCTATTAATGCATTCCTGCCTATTTGAAATTTGACAACAATGTCCAATGTAGTCTTCATTCACATCTATAGTTCTCCAAGGTCACATCCCTCACAGCACAGTGCTCAAGCTATTTTGATTTCCACTATGAAGAAAGGCATCTGGGAAACTTGTATATTAGTACATTCCGCAACATAAAGCAGCAAAAAAGCATAAGCAGTGATATGCAAATCACATTACAGATATAACAGATCATGAAAAATATGAATGGGTTCCCCTCATTTATTTTATCGGTAAAGCTGGTATTTACTTGTTATCTTTGGAAATATAATTACCTTAAGTTAGTGCAGCATGAAAAGTATACATTTGTGGCATACTGCTGACTAAAAAGTTAGCTTCTCTGCTCTAGAACAACTCCAAGTAAAAAAAAAATCAAAAAAAATCAAAGTGCTGCAGAAAAGGATCACAATTTGTCAGACTCCCTAGAAAGTCCGTGGTTGTCCAAAATATAGAAATGACAGTTACTGACCACTGTAGCAAATCTGAATGTGTATCTCCTTTAAAAAAAAAAAAAACGTATGAACACCCTCTTTAGCCCTTTTAGTCCTATTGCCAGACACTGTCATCAGCTTTTTTTTCAGAGAATAATATAAGAAAGAAACATCAAAATGGCAAACACTGCATTGGCAGGCATGTTAGTAATATTTCTGCTGAATGAAGTTACACATATATTAATAATTTAGGCTCCATGCGCAAAGGCTTAAAAAAACACTGCTCCTAGAGCATTTTAGCATTTTGCTTGTAGAAGCAGCTAATGTTATCCAATGTGTCCATGCGCTTTAGGTAGTCTAGAGGCATTTTTTAAGCTCAGTGTTTAAAGGCAGAAAAAAACACTAAACACTTCTAAATGCTAGTACAAAAGATGCTCAAAATTAGCGTTTTTTTCTGCTAAGAGCGCTACCTTTTTTTAAGCTAGTGTGCATGGCGCCTTATAGCTGCAGATGCCATGTGGTAGGTAACTAATTGTTAGGTAAGAATACCAGATTCAACCATGAATGCAATATATGTTTATTTGTCTTACGGGAAATATGAGCAAATATTCTGCGTAAAAAAATTGTCCTTGAGAGTTCTGTTTAAGTCACATATAAACGCCATGATAACTAGCATAATTAGCTGCTCAGTAAGTTTCAGCAGCCCTAGCATTTTCTTGTACATTGTATCTTTTATATTGACTCTGTAGATTGCATATACATGCCACAGTGCTATTTAGTGGCTGAAAGGGAGATCCATGCCTTTGGGGTATCAAGAGATGCCAGATTTTATCTATTTTATCTTATACAGTGTTGGCCATAAGCAGATCAAAATTTGGCCAGGTCAGCAGAAAAAGGCTGAATTTCGATCAGTGTGGAGCCCTGTTCAACAGAAGTTGAAGTTAGAACAACTTCTGTCAAACAGACAAGCTGGAAAACCTTTGACTAAGGCCCCATCTCTGTAGCTCCAAAACACCCAACAAGGAAAATCCCATTCATTTCACATCTGAGCGTTCTGTCACCTAAAGCAAAACGCTTGTCGCTCAGGAAAGTACATGAGCTTCTTTTTAGGCAGATTACAGGCATTTTACTGCTTTTTACATTGGTGACCTTTTGACCTGTACAAAATTGCTGTAAAAATCGCATGATTTTCTATTTGAAACAAAACGCTCAGGTGTGAAGGCAGCCTAAAGCCAACTGATTGCAGACACTGATCAGTGTATTCTGACAGCGAAGAGAAAAAATACAATGTCCAGGCATGGGAGATTCCTTCATCCACTTTATGTAGATGAAGAAATCGCATCTGTTCTTTTTTGTTCAGCCCACTGGCTGAATGTAAAAATAATGAAGCATATATGGTCTGCTTTACTTAGATTTACCTGCAGTGATTCCTGCCTTTCACAACTGTCATATGAACGCGTATCCCCACTGAGAGATTACAGCTAACCATACATTACATATTCAGGCCGAAAAAAGACACAAGTCATCTAGTTTAACCTATAGAAAAAAATAAATTGACAGGAAATAGAAAACTTCCATATACAGAGCCATATACCCAGAGCTGATCCAGAGGAAGGCAATAAAATATGATCTAATTTGCTCCAGGGGAAAAAAGGATTTTCTGATCCTCTGAATACAGTTTTATATTTCCTGGATCAGTAATCTCTGGTTTTATTACCTATAAATGGTAATATTCAGTTATTTAATCTACACAAATTGATTTTGAAAAATATAGCAGATTCCTTAATTCATGCTAAACAGAGTGGATGGGCAAATCTCCCACTGAGGCTATTGAATTCTGACAGCCAGTGCCAGTGGCTGTCAGAGTACAGTGGGGACTGCCTAATAGTGACAGCAACTTTGGCTGCAGTCAATGTTTGGCCAAGAATCTGTCCAGCTCCCAGGATGTGGGCGGTAGGGTACCAACAGTGCCACCCACCCCTCAAATTTTGGCCAGGTCATCAAAAACTGGTCAAGGCTTGATCATTGTATGGCCAGCTTAACTCTGAGCCCTGGTGAAAGCTGTAACATTTACATTACCCTTCACTTTTGTTGGTAATCAGGAAAGAACGTCAGAGTAAATTGATGAAACGGGGACACAAATAGCAATACATTACTGACAGAGGTTCTACATGTTTTCTACTGTACCCAAAACTATAAAAAAAAAAGTTTTAATCATAATTTGACTTTAAGGGCAATTTAGATATAAATAATTAAATATTCAAAAATGTACAGTAGCAAAGTCTGCACCCAAGTTAAAACTAAAAAATACCTTATTATTAGTAGGTAAATTAATGCGAGCGGCCCACCGGTCTGGGAACCCCAGAAGTCGGCCCCCCACCCGAGAGACGGGCGGGGGCAACCCATCATGCGGAGGAGGACTTTTCCTCCGACTTGTGGGGCTGGCGTTGCCAGGGACGCTTACCAGAGCCAGAGGCAGACTTGCCGGGCAGTGAGTTCCTGCCCGCCTGACCGGGCGCACGAAAAAAAACATTTTTGCCCAGAGGGCTGAGGCCCCTGCTTGTGGCGCTGGTCACGCCGATTGGGCTCCGGAAGAAACGTACTCTTCCCCCGGTGAAATCCTTAATGATTTCATCCAACTGGGGCCCAAAGCGCCGACCACCCTGAAAAGGAAGATCCGTGAAGCCCTTCTTGGACGTGTGGTCACCCGACCAGCGTCGCAGCCACAGCAGGCGCCTAGTAATGATTGCAAAAACCAACATTTTTGACAACATCGGTACCAACTCCAGAGCTGCGTCGCAAAGGTAACGAAGCCCCTGCACCAGGTGGTCTGCTCGCTGAACAGATTCAGGCGAATCTACGCCGCCCCGAGCCTCACTCCACTCCATCGCACACTTCGTGAGCGACTGAGATACCATGACCGACACCAAGGCCGGTCGCATGGCTGCCCCCACCACCAGAAAGAGTGCCTTGGACACTGCTTCCTTCCGCCTATCGGCCGGGTCCCTGAAAGAGGGAGACCCCTCCAAGGGAATAGTCGCCTTGTTCAGGCGGGCCACTGGCGGTAGGGAAACACCTTAGGAGCACGAGAGGGCTTCTTGGACCCAAACGTATAGGCAGACGCCTGTGACTCCAGCCTGATCCAAGTGTAGTGAATTACGGACGGCCGCAACCAGGGCGCCCACCAGCGCTTTTTCGCGTGCCACCGAGGCTCCCTGGTCCTCCTCCACATCCGAATGCTCCAGCTCTCCATCTGGGAGCTCCATGGGGGTCCCAGTGACCCCAGAGCCCCCTTCCGGCTCAGTCCTCCTCAGAGGATTGCGGGGGAGGGGGGGGGGCGCTTTTTGGCCCCCCCTACACCGGTCCGATTCCCCCCGGGTGAAAAACTCTTCCAAGATAGAGGTTAACTGATCCAGGAGAACCAGAGGTCCCAGCGCGGCCTGTGCCTCCACGGACCCCTCCGGAGAAGCAACTGCCGGTTCAGCCGCCATTGCGTCACCGCCAGGACACTTGTGAGGCCTACCAGCCATACGCCCCCACAATGCCACCCCCTGCAGAGCCTCAGGACTGCCCAGTAGGACTCAGCACCGCTGCTCCCGCACCCAAGGGAGAGAAGCCAGCAAAACTTGCGGAACCCTGTGTCTCTGAAAAGAGGCCATCCTGTCCGCCAATGCCACTGCTGCTGAAACAAGTCTGCTGCTGCTGCCGCTGCGTTCCCGGGAGAAGGAATGGCGCCAAAAGCACATGGAAAACTCCCATACAGGGAGACCAACCAAAAATGGCCGCCAACAAACACAAGAGGCCAAAACACCTCCAAAATGGTCGCGGCAAAATGTCAGCGACCGCGGCTCCAGGAAAATGGCAGCCGACACCGCCAAAATTGTACGCAGGTGGGGCATTTAACCCACCGCCACCCGCACGGAATGGGCAGGATGCGGCGGACCCCGCCATAGCTAAGGGTGGCTTGCAGTCTTCATCAGAAGGCTTGCGCAAAAAGAAGAAGAGAAAAAAGAAAAAACTTTAGGAGAACCGCAGTTCCCAGCAGGGAACCAGGTCTAACTCCTTGCACTAGGCAGAAGAAAACTGATATGCTATGCAGGGCTGAGGGGCTATGTGCTGAGTGAGGACGGCCCCCTGGGAGGGGCCAGCTTTGCTTTCTGAACTTTCGTTCTGCCTAGTCTACTCCTAGTAAAAGGTACATAACCCCATGTGTCATGAATAGAGGCTGCGTCTATCAATGAACGTAAGAGAAATCGTATGAAAACGGTACACATTAAACGAAAATCGCTCGTTCTGTTCCCATCCAAGAAACATTTTGGAGTTTTTCCCTCATACCAAAATTCAGAATCGGCTGTCGAAAGTTGTGTACACACTATACGAAAATTATTTGGACGAAAATGTTCACCCGATTTTCTTATAGTGTGTACGAGCCTTAAGTCTGTTATTTTTCAACTTCCTTTAACAGACTAAGCTGTGCAGCAAAAGAAGCAGTTAGAGGATAGAGCCAAACTATTTAACACTAAACTATATATATATATATATATATTGCATTTTAGAGTTGCCCCCCTACTTTTGGTCCCTGTCCCATGTGCCCCCCCCTAAATATTAAAGCTAGAGACGCCGCTGTATACAAGTGAATTTCTGCACGCCGATACTTCTTTTCATTGGTGTTTACATCCACATGTGCATCCAATGTATTTCCCAAATATAAAACTTCTCAATTCAGCAAATATATTGCATGTGGATGCATGGGTAAATGTTGATTAAATGCAAAGAAGCTGTATATCGCATGTGTAGCTCCCCAGGCACAAGAAAGTTCCAGGTAATTTACGTTAGGCATAAAAAATGTCTATAATAGTCCATGTGCATAAACCTGCAAGAAGCACTAAAAGATAAAAAGTAGACGCTAAAGCCTAACTCCAATGAAACAAAATCTCTTCCCTTGCAGTGGGGCTGTGCCAGCTTCAGGTAAGTAAAAAATGATTTTCCAATTCCCTAAACCTAAGGCTTCATGGACACAGAACGTTTTAAAAACATTATAAAAATGTCAGTAGCTTTGTAGTTTTTCAACGTTTTTTTAGCACTTTTTAGCCTTTAATTTATTATTTAAGAATAGGATCAAAAATGAGCCGCGTTTTTGAACGTTTATCGTTTTTTTAGGCGGTTTTTGACATTAGACTGTTTTTACAGCTGAAAAACTCCTCTCAGAATCCACTAGTCTTGGGGTTTTTTTACAGCCAAAAAACAACCCAGCCAAAACAGTTGATAAAAGCCTATGTGTGCATGGACACATAGGATAACATGCTGGAGAGTTTATTGACTGTAGGAAAAAATGTCTGAAGCTGAAAAACAGCTGCTGTAAAAACAGTGAAAAAAACATCCTGTGTGCATGAGGCCTAAAATTGAGCTTTCTTCCACTACTCATGTCAAACCTAAAAACAAAAGCTTAATAAACTGCAGTCAATCAGTCCTAACATCATGACTGCATTTTATTTCACATTTCAGGCTAGAAATATTTTCAGAGTACAGAAAATAGCTGTTGATCTTGTTGAAACGCACTAATTGCTAAAAAGAAAACACAAAGAACCTTATCTTTATTGTGCAAACTACCAGCCCCATCAATTCGCCATATAATTGAAATGATAAAGTGTGACATGTTTAAAATCCAGCCTATGTGACAACCATAGATATAGTGGGGAAAAAAGACGTAGACATGAATGGACAGGAAGTGTATGTGTGTGTGTGGTATTTTTGCAGGATTACTAGGTGAAAACAAATGGGGAAAAACTTGTTTTTTGGAGTTTAGATATGCTTTAACAAATTTCACAAAACATTTGTTAGTGAAACAGTAAATATGACAAGATAAATATTAGTAATGGACATATACCGGTACATAATATATCTACAAAAGGGGATTGAGCTCTGCTTTCCTCTGGGCAGTCTTCATGACCCTGTTATAGTCAGGAAAGGAACTATAGGGATACTATATATCGTCATGACCCTGTTAATGTCAGGAAAGGAACTATAGGGATACTATATATTGTACATTCACATCAGCCCTTGCCCTCAAGGAGCATACAATCTAAGGTCCCCAAATTACATTCATACGCATACTACGGCCAATTTAGACAGGACAAAAAAATACCTACTAGCATGTCTCCGGAGTGTGGTAGGAAATGCACACAAGCACAGGGAGAACATGCAAACACCATGCAGTTAGTGCCATGGTTGGGATTTGAACCAATGGCCCTAGTGCTGCTTGTCAGAAGTGCTAACCAAAGCTTCCATCATGATACACTTTCAATAACACACACTAGTGCTTTCTCTTAGATATGCGTACTTGGAAGAGTGATCATGGACTCAAGTTTAAGGCTTCATGCACACAGGAAGTTTTAAAAACGTTATAAAAACATCAACAGCTTTGTAGTGAGTTTTTCAATGTTTTTGCAATAACGTTTTTTAGCGTTCTTTTTTCAATAGGATCAAAACCATTAAAAAACACCAGTGAGCCGCGTTTTTGAGCAATTTTGGGCATTTTTTTTTTTTACGTTAGAGTGATTTTACAACTGAAAAACTTTTCTCAGAACCCAATAGTCTTGGTTTTTTTTTTACAGCAAAAAACGCCTCCGCCAAAAACAGTTGATAACAACCTATGTGTGCATGGACACATAGGATAACATGTTGGAGAGTTTATTGACTGTAGGAAAAAATGTCTGAAGCCAAAAACAGCAGCTGAAAAAATGTCCAAAAACATCCAGTGTGCATGAGGCCTTAACCACTTAGCGACCGGGCCATAGCTGAATGACGGCTACAGCGCGGTCGCTTAATTCTGGTAGGGTGTACAATGACATCCTCCCAGAATCACGGGGCGTGCACATGGGGCTGTCTGTGCCCGCCGGGTTCGCGGGACCCGGCGGGTTACGGATCCTGGTAAAGGGCCAATGACAGCGGCCCTTTACCACGTGACCACTCTGTCCAATGACGGAGTGATCAGTGTAAACAAACCGGCGTCATTTCCGGTTCTCGTGTGGGCAGCGGAGGGAGAAGATGTAGCGCAAGGCTGCAAAAGGTATGCCAGCTCCAATGTGCTAATAAAGTGCCCCAATTAGTGGCCCGATCTGTGCCCACATGTGCCCCGATCTGTGCCCATAAGTGCCCCGCATTTGTGCCCATAAGGGCCCAAATCAGTGCCCAGCAGTGCCCCTATCAGTGCCCAGCAGTGCCATATCAGTGCCCAGCAGTGCCATATCAGTGCCCAGTGGTTCCCCAATCCGTGCCATATCAGTGCCCAGCAGTACCATATCAGTGCCCAGCGGTGCCATATCAGTGCCCAGCAATGCCCCAATCCATGCCATATCAGTGCCCAACAGTACCATATCAGTGCCCAGCAGTGCCCCATCAGTCCTCTACAGTGCCACGTCATTGTGTATTTTATGTCCCTAGAACGCCTGATGGTGATCCCTGTATGTTGGGCCTCTCTATGTGGCCACGCTGTGTAAAAGTCACACACATGGGGTATCGCCATACTCAGGAGGAGTATTTGCACTATGCATATGCTGTGTGTGAGAAATAACCTGTTAATATGACAATTTTGTGGGAAAAAAAATTGTCTTTTTGTTATTTATAGTGCAAACAATAAAAACCCCAAGGGTGATTAAATAGCACCAAAAAAAAGCTCTATTTGTGTGAAAAAAGGACAACAATTTCATATGGGTACAGTGTTGCATGAGTGTCATTCAAAATGTGAGAGCACTGAAAGCTGAAAATTGGTCTGGTTGTTAATGGGGTTTAACCACTTCAGCCCCGGAAAGTTTTACCCCTTCCTGACCAGAGCACTTTTTGCGATTCCGCACTGCGTCGCTTTAACTGACAATTGCGCGGTCGTGCGACGTTATACCCAAACGCAATTTGCGTTCTTTTATTTCCCACAAATAGGGCTTTCTTTTGGTGGTATTTGATCACCTCTCCGTCATTTCTGATCGCCGCTATAAACAAAAAAAGAGCAACAATTTTGCACAAAAAACAGTTTTTCTTACTTTTTGCTAAAATACAAATCCAAAAAAAAAAATATAAAAAAAACATTTTTTTTCATTGGTTTTGGCCGATTTATATTCTTCCTCATATTTGTGATAAAAAAAATCGCAATGGCGGCGATCTGCGATTTTTAGTGGTACTGACATATTGGATATTTTTGCCACTTTTTGGGACCCATGACATTTATACAGCGATCGGAAATTTAAATGTCCACTGATTACTGTATAAATGTCATTGGCAGTGAAGGGGTTAACCTGGGGGGGGAGAGCTAGGGTTTAACTGTGTTCCCTAGGTGTGTTCTTACTGTGGGTGGGCTGGGCTAACATGGGCATAGGAGATCTAACTGATCCCAGTGACAGGGATCAGTAGATCTCCTATGCCTGCACTGACAGGGCGGGGAACTGTCGTGTTTACATCGGCAGTTCCCCGCTCTTTGTCTGTGGCCGCTCTTCGCGGCTCGCCGGCGGACATCGGGTCGCTGCCTTTTTACGGCGATTCGCGGTAGCCGTCCACACTGCCGCAGTAAATATACTGCGCGCGGTGTGGAACCGGTTAAGTGCCCAGTGGTTGAAGGAAAATAAATTATGTTAAAAACTGATTTAACATAAAATTAGTATATTGGAAAATGGCATCTTGAGAATGTTCTTGGTTTAGTGCAGTAGGAGATTAACCTTTAACCACGTAGGAACTGCCCGCCGTCGTTTTACGTTGGTACTTTGACATGGAATGCCGTTGTTATGGTAGGAGATAGCTACCATAACCCCAGTATCATTATTACAGCGGGCGGTCCGCTTTCAGATAAAAGTGGTCTCACCGCAAGATCACTTTTATTGGGGGTGGGAGAGGTGCCCCCCACGCTTTCCGGTCGTCTACACCTCCAAGACGGTGATAGCGGTGGAGACGATCCGATCCACTCCCCTCAATACCTGGATGCCGACTGAGGAGAAGATGGCCCCCGCTTGGCTCCATAGCATTGAAGGGCGGAAACAACGTCAAACGCCACTTCTGCCCAATGCTCTGAAAGGGGAATTTTTTTTTTTCAAATGACATATTTTTTTATTGCATTTTAGTGCAAATGTTAGACCTAAGGTCTTTTTGACCCCAGATCTCACATTTAAGAGGATCTGCCATGCAAAAATGTAAAGCTTCCTGTCCCGCTGAGCTCTCTAGCAGACGTAAGTCCCGCCCGCATATGAAAACGGTGTTCAAACCACAAATGTGAGGTATTGCTGCGATCGTTAGAGCAGGAGCAATAATTCTAGTGCTAGACCTCCTCTGTAACTCAAAACTGGTAACCTATAGAAATATTTAAACATCGCCGATTGAGATTTTTAAGTGCCAAAGTTTGTCGCCATTCCACAATTTTGAAGCATGACATGTTGGGTATCAATTTACTCGGCATAACATTATCTTTTACAATATAGAAAAAATGGGGCTAACTTTGCTGTTGTCTTGTTTTTAACTCAAAAAGTGTTTTTTTTTTTAAAAAAAAAAGGAGCTTGTAAGACTGCTGCGCAAATACGGTGTGACATAAAGTATTGCAACAACCACCATTTTATTCTCTAGAGTGTTAGATAAAAAATGTATATATAATGTTTGGGGGTTTTAAGTAATTTTCTAGCAAAAAAATGATTTTAACTTGTAAACACTGAATTTCAGAAAGAGGCCACGTTTTTCACTGATCTAAATGTAGACACATTTTTGCCTTTGCACACAGAGGCGCAAAGATCAGTGATACTACAGTGATAAGTACAGAGTTGTAAAACAAAAATAGAAAATGTTATGCTGGAGCGCACTGGAAGTGAAGAATGTTAGGCGTGTATTTATGCAAAGTCTTTATGGAACATTTAACTCAGGATCTTTCTGTCAACAAGATCCTGAGTATAAACATCAGTAAACTATTACAAACTTGTGCAACTGGCCTAATAGTATACTTGATCAATAAACTGCAAATCTAAAGGGATGGCTAGGGTGAAATTATCCTTTTTACAATAGGCCTATCCTGTGATTACAGCAAAGTCAGAACCAACCAATTAGCACTAATTTTGAAGACCGAAGCAAATGCACTGGAATGGCCTATAGCAATATCTATATTTATTATTACAAATATTATTTTGAAAACGTGCAATGTATATTGTTTAGCTAAAAATGGTTGTTTATTTTCAGTACTAATTAAGCTACTCTTGTACCTGGAGTCTGTAGTTACAAGACTTTAGATTGGATGCACCATTATTCATTAATGACTGGCTCTAATTGCTAGAGAAAAGAAAGTTCTTGACCAAATTGGAGAATATGCCCATTGTGGGCAGTCAAATTACTTGGTATAAACCATAGGAAAAGCTACACACCGATAATGCTGTCACAGGCAAAACTTTAATCAGCTGACAAACTTCAACAAGTAGTCCTGCCCCCAGGACCAGCCATCTAACATATTTCACCCAATGGGCATCATCATAGAGGAGCACTTGGAGAGTTGGAGCAGTGCAGTTTTCTTTAATTTTACAGTCAAATTACTTGTTTCATTTTTCCAGAGAATAAAAGGGGAAATTTGAATGGTCCCTATAGATAAATCCTCTACTTTTGCGGAAAACATTATATTCTCCATTTTTTTTTAAACCTAAGTTAATGTAGGGAACATGTATTCTGCAATGGTGTTTGCTCAAAGAAGACATAATTGTAATATGGAACTCATTAAGCTGCCATATATAAGAAAGAGTTTACTGAAGCAGAGTGAGGTCTTTTAGGTACCACTGTATTTTAGGTGCTCTTCTTTTCCACCCCATGACAGCAGCAGATGGGTACCTCAAGTCCCACTGCCTCACCCTAAATGCTTACTCGGTCAATGGAGAGGACTTCACTAGACTACACTGGGAAAGGTTCTTTCACTTCCTGTAACATGATCTGTCAATCGAGTAGAAGATCCTGGAGCTCATCAGACTTTACTCCATTCATTGTTCATGTTGCAGGCAGTGAAAGCAATGAAAGAATGTCTCTCAATGGAGAAGGAGGGAGGAGGGAGCAGGCCCTTGTCAGGAACTTTTTTAAAGCAGTTTCACAGAAGACCCAAAGCTATTATTCCTTGCAGCGCTGTAAGTTCAGCAGCAGGAAGAGGACAGAGCATCCCTGCGGTGAAGCTTTCCACGAAATCCAGCCAGCTGCTTGCACAATGTGGGGACATCCTTCATCGCAGGTAAGTTAATCACCAAAACTATTGATCATTTTTTATGGTTACACTTCAGCTTTAAGTAATTTCCGTGTCATTTTGCTGATCAGAAGTCATTAAAAATGGTCAAACAAAATTAGCAGATAAGAAAGAAATCAATCCTGCATGCAAAATAAGAGAGCATATATGATTCAAGTGGGCAATTTACAAAGCCAGGGACAAGCATGTTGAGAAATGTTATGAAAGCAAGCCGCTACCCTGGAAATGGATGGCTGTTGTAAAATTTGAACATAAAGTCTGACAAAAATCTAATCTCTATTCTCTAGCAAATCAAAAGGCAGTTAACAAACCTAACTCCTCAGTTGTCCTATGACTGTACCACACACTGTTCCTATTGGACGGGCTGGCTTGCACTGCATCAAGCTATAGATCTTGAAAGTTAAGAGGTATTAGAAGAGGAAGCTTCTCTTCTCCATCTCATTAAAAAGGTAAACATGAGAGCCAGCTAAGTGTCTAATTAAGCTTCTAATTAGTCCCTGCTTGTTACTAATGCAAATTAGATTACGCCGCTTAACTACAGCATGTCCACAACACCCTTGTTAATTGCGGCCTTTGAAATTAAATTACTCCCTAATTAGCATATCAAAGCCATTGATTCTCAGCAAGAGAGGACAAGGCCAGGAGAGAGGTGAGTGCCAAGTTTTGTTAATTAGGGTCGCCTAATTAAATTGTGTGACTGCATGGTGAGGTTTCAAGTAGTATAGCGGCACGTGTTTGCAGAGTGCCAGCTCATAGGGCTAATGGAGAAAAATTATCTAATATAGTTATAGTATTAACCAAAATTTTACCACACAAACTGAACAGATAGATCCACTTCCAGTCTGCCGTTAAAGAGATCAATGATTTAATTAGCTCTTTATTCCATGACTCACGTACTGCAGGTCTGAGTAAAAACGTAGGAGTTTCCTAAAGACCCTTAGCCCAGTGTACAACACTTCTTGAAAGCCTTAGCATACATCGCATTGAGAATATAATGTAAAAGCCAGTGATGTCACAAACAGGAAAACTGAGTGTCTTAAAAGCCCTGGAGCAAGCACTGTATACAGCACACAGGTTCTCTAATGAGCAGAGGAGGTCTGCCTTTATTAGAACAAGCAGAGAGGGCCAGCTACCTGCTAAAACCAGCAGGCAGAGCACCCTCTCTGTTCTAATACAGGTATTTTAAGGACTGAGAGATAATCTGTATTTGGCCCCTACTACTGCTGGTGGGAAAAGACATGGAGCAGAGAGGATATGGCACCCGAGGCTGGAGCAGCGTAGCTGAATGTGGGAGCATCGGGGCAGTTCTACCTTTTGTTCATGATATGATCACCACAAAAATAGTCTGATAGGTATAGCAATAAGTATATATTGGGACATTATAGTTCCCTAATAGCAACAATACACTGGAGATCTTAAACTATTTCCAGCAAAAGATCCAAGAAATGTTCTAAGTTTCATGCAAACCATACTAATGGTTTGTTGCTTCATTGTGCTTATTTTTTGTTTCCTTGCTTTTTCACACAATGTCAGATGATGTCATGTTTGAATGGTACGTACAGGTTAAAAAAAACCTCTCTATATAATAAGCGTAAATTTCCATTTCCATTGGTTGCTTAACCCCTTCCTTACCGGGCCATTTCTGGCACTCCTCTCCTACATGTAAAAATCATAATTTTTTTGCTAGAAAATTACTCAGAACCCCCAAACATTATATATAATTTTTTTTAGCAGGGACTCTAGGGAATAAAATGGCAATCATTGCAACTTTTTATATCACACGATATTTGCACAGAAATTTTTCAAACGCGCTTTTTTTGGAAAAGAAACAGTTTAGTGAATTAAAAAAATATAAAACAGTAAAGTTAGCCCAATTTTTTTGTATGTTGTAAAAGAGGATGTTACGCCGAGTAAATTGATACCCAACATGTCGCGCTTTAAAATTGCGAACACTCGTGGAATTGCGCCAAACGTTGGTACTTAAAAATCTCCATAGGCGACGCTTTAAACATTTTTAAAGGTTACATGTTTAGGGTTACAGAGGAGGTCTAGTACTAGAATTGTTGCTCTCGCTCTAACGCACGCGGCGATACCTCACATGTGTGGTTTGAACACCGGTTACATATGTGGGCGGGGCTTACGTGTGCGTTCGCTTCTGCACGCGAGCTCGCGGGGACGGGGAGACTTTAATTTTTTTTTATTATTATTATTATTTTACTTTTATTTTTTTATTTTTACACTGTCTCTTTAAAATTTTTTTTGATCACTTTTATTCCTATTACAAGGAATGTAAACATCCCTTGTAATAGGAATGGTGCGTGACAGGTCCTCTTTATGGAAAGATATGGGGTCAATATGACCTCACATCTCTCCTGCAGGCTGGAAAGACTGAGATCAGAAAAAAAAAAATTCCGATCCCAGCCTTTCCAGCCATGATCACGGCTTTGTTTACTAAAGCCGGCCCGGACGTGACGTCATGCGTCACTCCCGGGCCTCCGAGGGTCATAGAGATGACTGGTGACCAGATGGTCATCAGTCATCTCCCTGACGACAATCCGGCGGCGACAGATCTCTTCTCCCTGCCGCCGATCGTACGGGCGGCACGGGAGAAGCACCGAATGGCAGCGGGGGGGGGACGGGACGTCCCCTCCCGCTGCCTATAAGAACGATCAAGCGGCTGAACTGCCGCTATGATCATTCTTATTGTGTACAGAATCGCTAGCCTAAAAAAATTATATCTGAACGGTGCCTGTAGCTGCTGGCACCGTTCAGATATCACCTCTCAAAGTCCAGGACGTCCATGCACGTCCTACCGGCGGGAAGGGGTTAAAGTACTGAGAAAAAATATATGTAGCATCCAATGCTAAAGGCAAATAGGCTGTTTGCTTTACAAGGGAATTGGGACGTCATAATTTCATCACAACTTCAAAATGTTTCCTTAGCTTAGCAAATGTGGGGAAGTTGTGCTGACTTCCATCATTCAAACATGAGCAAGCAAAAATACAGTTTTAAAAAAAAAAAAAAGGATCCTTGCACGTGATTGGGCATTCTTTGTGAAATGAATTTTCACCACATCTACTAGGATAATGGAACAGTGCAAATTCGCTTGAAAATAGAACAATTTATTTTGCTGTAGTACCACTTTTAAGTAAAGTGTTTCTTACGGGTTAGTGCACGTTCCTAGGAAAAAAAAAAAAAATTTTGACATAAAAACGAACGAGTACAAACTTACTACCTTCAGTCGTGTTGAAGGGGTGTAAACGATTCGATTCCTTTGTAAAACTTCAACACTACTTTAATACTGCAGGGTTAAGGGAACATTTCGTTTGTCGGATAAACGGAAATCGTAACCTACGATGTATATAAAAAAGAGTCATGAAATTGGGGAAGGGCGGCCATCCTGCACGTACCTGCAGGACCTGAAACTCTCCACTATAGACTTGCCACGGTCGTCGATGTCCGTGGCAAGTCTATATTAAAAAAATCCGA
>BLSH010291950.1:561017-576518 GCA_018402905.1 Glandirana rugosa | reverse complement strand
GAGCGACAATTTTGCAAAAAAGAACAATATTTTTTACTTTTTGCTAAAGTACAAATCCATAAAAAAAAATTATTCATCAGTTTTGGCCGATATACATTCTTCTACATATTTTTGGGGAAAAAAAAATCGCAATCGGCGTATATTGATTGGTTTACGCAAAAGTTATCGCGTCTACAAACTGGGAATTGATTTATGGCGTTTTTATTATTATTTTTTTTTTTACTAGTAATGGCGGCGATCTGTGATTTTTAGCGGTAATGCGATATTGGGGGGGACATGTCGGAACATTTTGACACTTTTTTGGGAGCAATGACATTTATTCAGCGATCAGAAATTTAAATGTCCACTGATTACTGTATAAATGTCATTGGCAGTGAAGGGGTTAACCTGCAGGGGGCAGTGTAGGGGTTAAATATGTTACCTGGCTGTGTTCTAACTGTGGGGGGGCATGGCTGGTCGGGACATAACAGATCTAACTGATCCCAGTGACAGGGATCAGTAGATCTGCTATGTCCCCTGTCAAAGAACGGGGAACCGCCGTGTTTACAACGGCGGTTCCCCGTTCTGAGGCTCCTGTAAGTGATCGCGGGTCTCGGGCGGACATCGAGTCCGCCCGACCCGCGGGCACGCTCCCGCAGCGTGCGGCGCGCACCGCCGCTGCCTCCAGGGGGCGCGCGGGAGCATGCGCAGTGGGAGGACGTCCATGGACGTCCTCCCGGCATTTCAGGTCCGCGCTGGAGCCGTATTTCGGCAATAGCGCGGACCTGGAGGGGTTAAGCATATTTTGCAGTGAATCATAATCCAATCCACTCTTGTATCAATGCTTTGGGCACAAAAATAACAGCCTAATGCCATAAATTAGGCATCTTAATTCCCCAGTTTTGCACAGGTTATCTACAAATGACTTATAAAACAAACAGCTCAGTCTATATAGCTCTTTCATTAAAGTGCAAGTAGGCAGCAACAAATTCAAACATACAATCTCTAATATTTTAGGCTATGAAATAGTTTTTATTTTTAATTATGAAGTACAAACACACTGAATCAAATTCACCCTTAGGGTACATGTGCACAGGTGTTTGCAGGAGCATATGTCCTATAGCGTAAAACTCCCAGCACGTTCCTGCGCTCAGGAAGCTGCAGGTGAAGCATATGCCTGGCCACAGAAGTTGAATGGCTGTACACGTTTGTAATCGGGTGAATGCAAATACAACAAAACATATGAACCAGCACTTGCATTGTGAGAAGGAGAAGTACAGCATAACCACTCCATAACACTGCAAAGCAGGAAGTAGAGCCTGCCTATGAAATCAGCATATATGTTTGCAGCTAAATAATTACACATTACACATAGGAACAACGTTTGAAAACATTAAAGTGGAGTTCCGCTTTAAGTGAAGGGGACCCCCTGACATGCCACAAATGGCATGTAATTTTTTTTGGGGGGGCTGAAACATGTTTTTTACAGGTATCCAGCTTTCACTTCCTCACCTGGCGCAACGGAGCGGGAAGGAAGTTCACCTGTCTCCTCTCCCTCCCGGTGATCTTCTGGGACACGTCAAAGGTCCCAGAAGATACACCGGTCCTTCACAGCATGCAGCGCGGCTCGCGCATGCGTGGTGCGTGCCTGGCTTTGAAGCCAAAGCCGGACGCCCACACTTGCTATGCCGGTGCCGCACGGAGGAGGGGGAGAGGAGCGAGGCAACCGGCAGCTGCATCGCTGGAGTGCGGGACAGGTGAGTGTCTGATTATTATAAGTCAACAGCTACACTTTTTGACTTTAACAAACAGTAATGTATAAGATAAGGGCCCTTTCATACTGATACATTTTTCCTGCATTTATTCTTTGCAAGAAAAAAGCAAGAAAATGTTTCCCCATTAAATTCTATGCTACTTTTCACACCACTGCGTTACAGGTGCAGTGTGTTTTGAAAAGTCCTGCATGCTGTATCTTTAGTACAGTTTTGAAAACCGCACCAAAAAAGCAGCTTCCTATTGAAATTGATGCAAACCGTGGCAAAATCACTGTAATAATGCATCAGGATTTTGCGTCTTTGTATGTTTGTTTTTGCATCACATGTCCATTTTTCACAACATGTATATACCTACAGAAAATTTTGAAAAGGCTATACACATGCCCTTTTGATTACTGGGTGTTCTCCATTAAAACAAACATTTAAAACGCCTTTATTTACACACACAGTATTTACAGAAAATTAACATTAAATCAGTTTCAGCTTTATTATCCCTGTCTCAGTTATCTCAGTTTTACATGCTTGAAATATTGTACATCTAATGCTTTTATGATATTTTTAAATGCTACACACAAAAGTGATTGCCATATAATTTTTCCAAAGGAACAATTCCTGACTCGCCAAGACTGCCTTCTGAAGACACGTTGCAATCAAATTGCCCACTGTTATCCGTTTAAGGATGAACATTTATGGCCAAACTATTTTTTAAACTGTCTAGTAGATCAGTAATAGAATTTTACATCAACTTTTTTAAAGAAACTTATTGTCAGAACATTCTTATAACATTATTGAGGCAACTAATTTAGTTTGAAAGCCCTTTAAATCTCAGAATCTGTTATTTGAATGTAATCTCAGATGTATTGAACAGGTTTAATTTTAATATGTACAAACAGAATTTTGTCTGTGCAAGAAAAAATGTCCAACCTGCTCCTTTAACCTCTTGCTCCGCCCCACGTACATTTACTGCGAGGCGACAGCTGCTGTGCGCACAATCACGTACATGTACGTGATTGTGCACTTCCTGGTCTGGGGTGCGCAAGCAGGCCGCCAGCGACCTTCTCCCGCTGTGTTCAATCAGCGGGTCAGCCAGGACCCACCAATCGTTCCCGACAGGGGCAGAACAGCGGCATATCGCATATCGCCATTCTGTTAGTAGGGAAGACAGAGATCCTGTGTTTCTGCTAAGCAGGAACACGGATCTCTGTCTTCCCACAGTTAAAGCACCCCACACACACACACAGTTAGCAAGCACTCCCTAGGAACACATTCAACTCTTTGATCGCCCCCTGATGTTAACCCCTTCCTTGCCAGTGTCATTCGTACAGTGACAGTGCATATTTTTTAGTACTGGACTTAGTGTCCAATTTGTCCGCCACAATGTCTCACTCCCGCTATAAGTCGCTGATCGCTGCCATTACTAGTAAAAAAAATAAAAATTCCATAAACATATCCTATAGTTTGTAGACGCTATAACTTTTGCGCAAACCAATCAATATACCCTTATTGGGATATTTTTTTTACCAAAAACATGTACCAGAATACATATTGGCCTAAATTGATGAAGACATTTGATTTTTTACATTTTTTTATGGGATGTGTTTTATAGCAGAAAATAAAAAATATTGTTTTTTTTTTTCAAAATTATATTTTTTGTTTATAGCGCAAAAAATAAAAATCGCAGAGCTGATCAAATACCACAAAAAAGCTCTATTTGTGGGAAAAAAAAGAACATAAACTTTATTTGGGTACAGCGTCGCAAAACCGCGCAATTGTCAGTTAAAATAACGCAGAATGGCCTTCACCACTACAGTCAGAAACTAATGTGGTTTTGACCCCACTAACCTTTGGAGAATTGAATGAGCATTCTGAAAGCTTAACTTTTTGTACAAAATTCTACTGGTGTATAGCCAGCTGTAGTTAAACCTTTACTATGCAAATATGAAAATTGACAGGGTTGCCAACAGAAAATGTACTGACAGTTTGTAAAAATCAGTGATTTTTACAACTGTCTGTAAATATCAGGGGCTGATACTGGTGTATAGCCAGCTGTAGTTAAAGCTTTACTTGAGACTATGCAAATATGAAAATTGACAGGGTTGCCAACCGTCAGAAAATTTACTGACAGTTTGTAAAAATCAGTGATTTTTACAACTGTCTGTAAATATCAGGGGCTGATAAAAGTCAACACAGCATGACAAATTAAGTGTTAACTAGGCAAATTATTTGTTCTGGGTATTGTCAGTGTTTCCATAAAGTGTTTATGCTGTTTAACCACCTCAATACTGGGCACTTTCCCCCCTTCCTGCCCAGGCCATTTTTTAGCTTTCAGCGCTGTTGAATGACACTGTACCCAAATTAATTTTTTATCTTTTTCTTCACACAAATAGAGCTTTCTTTTGGTGGTATTTAATTACTGCTGTTTTTTTTTTTTACTAAAGAAAAGAAAATATGACCGAAAATTTTTAAAAAATAAACGTTTTCTTATTTTCTGTCAGTAAATTTTGTAAATAAGTAATTTTCTCCTTCACTGATGTGCACTGATGAGGCGACATTTATGGGCACTGATTAGGGGACACTGATGAGGAGGCACTAATATGCCACACTGATGGGCACTGATAAGTGGCACTGGTGAGCACTGATAAGTGGCACTGGTGGGCACTGTATAGGCGACAGTGGTGGGCACTGATGGGCAGCACTGGTGGGCACTGATGGGAGGTATTGACTGGCAACACTTATGGGCACTGATTGGTGGCACTTATGGGCACTGATTGGTGGCACTGATTTGTACGGATTGGTGGCACCGATATGCACTGGTTTGGTTGCACTGCTGGCACTGCTAGGGCTTTGCTGATGATCAGTGCTCTGATTACATGCCCAGGTCTTCTGTGAGGGGAGATGCCACTGATCGTCACTCCTCCCCACACACTTTGTCAGTGAGAGTGAGGAGAGCTGATTACCGGCACTTCCTTGTTTACATGTGACCGGCTGTGATTGGACACAGCCGATCACATGTCTAAAGAGCCGCAGCTGCAGCTCTTTACACAGATCGGGGTCGCACTGTATCCTAGCAGCATGGCGCAGCCACGATCACTGCGCGCTCCTGCGGGCCCACGTTCTGGGTAACGTCATATGATATCTTCCCATTACGAGAGTTGCACCGTCCCTCCGCCATTTGACAGTGGGTGGGCGGCAAGCGGTTAAATATTGATTGTCTTTGTTTTTTTTACTAGGAGTTCTGTTATTTTTCAGGCTGTCAGCAAAAAATGAGCTCAGTCAGTAAATTTTCCATGTTTTGTCAGGAAAAAATGCCGCTGGGGGTTGGCAACCCTGGTAAGAGATGAGGGCGATGTAATAACAAAAATGTATAGTGTGTTCCATAACATCAATATAAGGACTTCACAGGAGCTCATGCACACCAGCCTCGCTGGGGTGCGCGGAGCAACATTGCCCAAAGCCAACACAAAGACAAGGCAACTTGCCTTATGTCCTGTTACTTCTGTTCACACCAATGTGTTGCATTTGTGTGTGCTGAAGAAAGAAAAAGACATTTTTGCTCAGCGCATTCAGATGCACATCGCATTGCAGTGTGCATGCACAAGACATACCAGCGTACGTACCATACCATGCGCCTGCCGGTGTAAGCAAGCCCTATGTGAAACCTGTTCTGAATAATGACCAACATTTGTGTCACAAATTACTTTATTTCACAAGTACATATTAATTCATGTTTTATTTCTAAACAGTCCAAGTTTTCTCAGAATAGCTGAGGGTGTTCAGTCCCAATTTCCTAAAAAGTGTTTTTTTTTAACACTTTAGAAAAATGTTAAACTCAGCTTAAGGCCATTATGCATGTTTATATTTTTTGTCAGGCAGTAAATATTAGAAGCATGGTATTTTCTCAGTTCAAACTGAAATCAATCCATAGTAAAAAAAAAAAAAAAAAAAGAGAGAGAGCGAGAAAGAAGAACACAAGTAGAGATAACAAGGATAAACAAAGACATTCTTGGAAGGAAAGTCCTAAGAGGAAAAAAACAATCAGAGCAGAGCACACAACTGGTCCTTCTCCTCCATTTACCCTGTATTTACATATTACCTGCAAAACTTAGGTTGAAGCACGTCAAGGCTTTGTGAGATGCTGGATTAGAACTATTAATATTTTCTGAATTATCTCAACATTGAGGTTTCATAATAAATGGCATTATTATTCAACAAATAAAGGAGTAGTGAGTTTTCACTTAGCAAAGTAAATCTGCACCTACTTTAGTGAATAATGCAAAGCTGTGTCCCCATAATCATTCAATCATGTGCAAGAACAAACTTCTTTTTTTCCCTTCACGTGATTGGAAGTTCAAAGTGAGCAGAGATTCACACCAGTATCTGAAGCTGGCCGTTAACTACTAAATCCACCAAAAGCAAGCTGTTGATGGCCCTTCCACTCAAATCAACAAAGGTCAATGTTGAAATCAAAGGAAAATTATCTGCCAAAACAGTGACTACATCCTATCAGTTGCAGTCAATATTTGGGTATTCAGACAGCCATGGATGCCACAACTATCAGACAACAATTGCCGGCAATAGAGATTTTGCTATCCAGCATGGAATGGATTTAGCATGAATGGAGGAAATGAACTAACGTATGGATAAGCATGTATGGCTAGCCTAAGCTAAACGCATATTCTCCCAACATGTATTTGTTAAAGGCTATTATCCCAAGGAAATGCCAATTAAGAATATGTTCTTGACATGGGCCCATAATTAGAATCAGCGGTACGTATATACTAGGCCACTGTCAGATGGTCACTTTGAGCGCTGCATCTAGCAATTATAAAACACTATTATCACTTTTTGTCAGCCTGCCAAAAAAGGAATAAATGGACAGAATTTTTGGCCCTGTTAGAGGACCGCAAAGTTCAGCACTGAAAAAACAGCAGGGCATTTCACACGAGCATAAGAAGTACTCTGTAAAGACACCGCTAAGCTTAAAAATTGCCTATCTGACATCACCCTTCATTGTAAATGATTATGAATGTTTATATAGCTATGGGTATTCATAGCAGAATTTCTTTAAAACTAGCTGTGGCCTTTACAATCTTGTTAAAATCAGGATCACTCTGCTTCCAAGTAGGCTAATTAGAATATATAGAGTGTATGCTAACTTTTCAAACTTCACCGTAAAGAGAAAAGATAGGTGTTGTAGCATTATTTAGGAAAGGAAAAATCATTATCTGCTTATTCTTTCCTAACTATTATTAAGAAAAAGTGCAGAAAGAATAATCAAAATATGAAATTACATTAAAAAAAACTCATGTCCGTCCTGTTTAAAAAGGTAATAATACATTTTGACAAATCTCTTTGCATAATATATAACTGTATACCATATGTGACGCACATGTTAGGTGGTATACAAATAAAGTGTAATATACGCATATATGACACTATACAGAATCTGAATTAGGTATTCTAAATCCATTTCCTACTTTGTTTTGAGCAATTAACCTGCCCATACACGAGATGGACATCGCCCAATCTGGGTGTTTTCAGTCATATTGGACATCAACGTCATGTTTATGAAATCTGTAGACACTGGCCGGCTGACCACTTTGTATAGGTTTGATAACCTTGTTCAATCATGATACTTTCCTCAAAGATAAGCTGGCACCACTGCTGTCTGCACACTTTTTCTTTCTCCATTAACTTAAATGGACACATGAAAATACATGGTTTTGGGATAACCAAACTTTGGTCAGTTTTATGACTGCGAAGCCTAAACTGACTGGTCTTTACAAGTTTTTATATTTTGTATGAAAAGAAAGGCAGGAAAATATGCACTTTCTTATTAGTACCAGTTGTCAAGTGTTCATTTTCTTCTAGGTAAAAATGCACCATTTGTCTCCATAGAAAATATCAAGAGATATATTGTGGTAAAATTTGTCTCCTTACAGACGATTTTTTGTGGCTTGGCACACATCCAATATCTAACTGCAGTGTATGTTGAAGTAATCAGCCCTATAGATCTTAATGGGCATTTCCCCCAAACCCAGCATGCTGAAAAGTGGTACTCAGGACCATATACATGCCAGACAGCCAGAGTATGCCTTTGTGTGCTGAAGTTTAATATATCTCTTAATAGCACCCACAATGATACAGGTAAATCACAGCTTTACACTTAGCTACCCCGCACTTCACTTATGTAATGTTCATTTTTTTCATTGAATTAAGAAAGACAAATATGTTCTCGCTGAAAAGGTGATTCTTCCCTTAGACACAATTAGTTTATGTTATTTTAATTTAGTATATTTGAATACAAGTTAAGATATACTCAGTAGAGTAAAGCAGATATGAAGTGAAAGCTTTTGATAGAGTATGAGATAGTAAAGGTTGAAAATACCCTGTCAGGTTCAATTTGCTGTCTGTTTTCTACTGGGAAGTTTTCCCATCATTTCCTGTCCTATGGACACAACAAGGAAGTGAGAGGACATTTCTCCAAAGCAAGGGAAATCCCTTCTTAAACAGCTGCCACCAGAGCAGGTGTCCCCGTTGAAGGATTTCCCCTCAATTCCTATTCCGGTGACCACTTAACACAGCAGTAAAAACCTGACAGGGTTTAGAAACATGTTACGTAATAGTCAATAGTGAAATACCGAGGATCTGATGATGTACACTTGTGAGAGGGATGATTTGACTGTAAACTCTTTTGGGCAGTTAATGTTTTGAAAGGTGTTCTGTAAAGTGTTATGTAATGAAGTGATATAATAGATAATAAAACAAAGATAATACAGAACAAATAGGAAAGTATGTAATAATGCAAATGTGTCAGTAAAATAACATTAAACTCGTATACACACGAACCAATTTATATTTTGTACACTTGTTATACTTCAGTTTTTTTAACAAACATGTATTGTCCTACATATACAATGAAATATTTGCAACTACAGGCACTGGTCTATAATAATTAATAGTGACATACTGATTAATATACCCCTAATTGTTTATTTTTATTTTTTTTTTTAAAGGCTAAAATCAAGAATAAGACATAAAAACTAGCCAATTATTTAAAAAAATATGTCAATGTGAAAAACAGGGTTAAAAAGGTGAGTTGTTTTATAATATATAAGCAATAACTGAATTAAAAAATGGGTAGTTTTATTTTTAATTCAGATATTTTTAGTAAAGCAATCTGCATACTGCAGCAGTACATAGACATTGTTTGCTAATCACTTTTTATTGGTCTGGCTGCACCAAACTGACATAAGGTGACAACTATGTGGTTCCTGTGGTTTACTATTCAACATTTCTGCTTTTGGCACTGACCTAATAAATTGGCCTGTATGTGGCACTTCAAAACATCCGCATGTATAATATGCTGAATGTGTTGGAAACATTTGGGCATTCATCTTACCATATTGTTCTATTAGCATGAGACAAAGCACATATTTTCTACATTAATTCATCCTCCATACTATAAAGGGTCTATTGATCCCATTAGTTGAACTGTACATACATTAATCAGACAGCCTTAGCCCCAGCTCTGGTCTGGCAGTTTATATAGTGCACAAAAAACAGACAGTATATGAAGTGTAGAGTGAAACAGATTATAAGAGGAATGTCAGGTATCTGCTCCAGAGCAGCCTTATGTATTTATGAGACACAAGACAAGTTATAAAAGTAGACATGACAAAGACGTACAGGCGCAACATACAGACATAATAGACACACGCATAATACACACAGGGATGGTGTGCAAGGACAGGACGGAATAGAGACAAGAAACAGATGTGCAGCCAATAGACATAGACAAAATACAATATGCAGAGACAAGACAAAGATTTATAGATACAATGAGAAAAGATAAGGCACAGGACAAAAATGTTTAAATCCCACAAAACATGCTATTGCATTTCTGAAATGTTGGTGCAAGAAGAATTGGGCTACTTCAAATTGAAGGTTTTCCTTGGACAATATGAAAAGCACATTCAGAGACTAAACAAAATGCAAACTTACAACTTTAACATTGAAGGAAAAAAAAATAAAGCTAAATAAAACCATGCAGTTATTCCACCTAGCCTAGGGTGACATATATAATCAGCAAAAACAAATCTTCTATAAATTGGTGGAATCTATCTCTAAAGCAAGGCTAAACTATCAATATCATTTTAACCTCTATCAATGGGTTTTACTGCTGTCCCTATATAGCACAGAGAACCAGATCATTTTATTTAATCATACCAGTCTCTGTCCAATGGAAAAGCAGGGTCGCTATTCACTGGAAGATCGATACAAGATATGTGACCTTGTTCCATTCAATCTTGAATATTTTCATCACATTGCTTTACTAGACAGAGTTTTGCTTTACTATAGAATGGCTGTTTACTGAATGGGCTACCACTGAGTAAAAATCTACTATGTAAGCAACACAAGTTTTCCAGTATTGTGGAAGATTTGTGTGTCTAATCTCTTGCATATGGTGGTTGCTTTAAAATTCTAACCACAGATCGCCCCCCACCTATGCTAGCAAGGAATCTTCATATTGGTGGGTAAACTACAGGTATACTAATTAGAGAAATCAAGGCTATGCTTATGTATTTGGTACACATTTACTGTATATGTGTAAGGTCCTTTAGAAAATCGATATAAACAGAGGGAGGACTTACATGTTGAGGGATCAGCAGTAGCACAGAACCTTGAGCCTAGAGCACCACATCTAACACCAAAGTATAACCATTCTAACAAGACATACAAACAATGTCAGAGGGATTATTATTAAATTGAAATATATATATAAGGCATATATATACACATAAGGCACGGTGCTATGACTGTTCTGAGCATGTTCACCTGAATGAAAATTGTTCTTTGCTACCAGTCAATAGACGCAAAGACAGAAATTGGCTGTGAAACTCCAGCACTTTACTTCCAATTTTGCTATCAGTGTCAGTTTTATAGCACACAGCCATTGCCAATTTTGTGGATTAATAATATTGTAAATAAAAGCTGTCATTTAGGCATCAAGTAAACTATAATGTCCACCATATGTGCTGTTAACACTATATTTACAAAGAGCTGAACATCAGCTAATTCAACATTAATAAATGAGCAAAATTACCAGGAATAATAGCCAAAATACTGAATACATGACATTGAAACAGAGGTAGGTGGTTACGGAGATTAGTATTAGCTCTAGACAGATTGTATTTTCTTGCAAGCTCAAATGGATTTTTAACGGAAAACAATATTTCACATATCAAAGCTAATGAACATTATAATCTACTTTACATTTTATTATTATTTCTGCATTCCCTGTCGCACAAGCACAGTAGAAGATTAACATCAGGATGACAGAATCTTACACAATACTGATGTCAAGAATGCATTTATGTCAGCAATTTCTCCTCCAATGAGGTACCTAACAGGAGCCCCAATTTCACTTACAGATACCTTTGTGGCACTAATGAGATGAGTGACATGCATCGGTTGGTTGTTTGTCATTTGGGATTTGCTGAGTACTCTGTGAAGTACTAGTGGTAAAAGATATGTACAGACACTGTTTAACTGTTTGAGTAGCATATAGGAAAAACAAATGTACATCTCAATAGTATAGTACAGATAAAATGATTTATCTTTGAATCCACAGATCTCTCAGCATAAACAAAACTACCCTATGTAAACTGTGCCATACAGGACTGCAATTCACCTTTGTGAAGATGTTTTATAGTAAATCTCAGTAAACCTGAATGCACAACATCATTCATATGTTGTAATGCTGCTTGGGACCCATACTAGATACTGTTTTATACACCACCTGCCTAAAATCAACTTGAGGAAAGCTGTTGATAAGAATGCGTAATGTTATTGTCATTTGAAAGAAAATTAAAGTGCTGTAGAGCAGACCAAAAACAGTGAAGAAATCAACTTTTGCACACATGCTGCAGTTGCCAAGTAATCAGCAGTGGAAAATCAGAGGGATTTGTGCCTCTTATTTAAAGTTATCACTACAGTCAAAAAATGCATAATAACATATCACACTGTGCTACAGCAAATACATATTTTTGAAAAATTGCCACACCAAGACTGAATTTTCCTGGCAAATTACTTTTTTTTAGTAAACTGCTGCCTGCCCAAGAGTGCTCTCCTAGGCGCTAAATAGAGATTTTGACAGACTTAAAATTAATGAAGCCATCCAATGTATCCAGATGACAACGATTCAAAGGGAAGCGACAGTTGAGATAAATCTCAGGCTACAAGTCTTGATACCTGGTCTAAATATTAGAGATTTATCCTTATAAATTGATTTCCATGGAAACTTCCCCTAGATTTTGTACTTGTCATTGTTATCATACAATGCTTTTCATTTTGCCTTGCCAATTATCTTTTTATCATGTAATATTGGCATTAAGTCAATAAATGAATACTAATGTACAAGTTAAGTTTAAAATACAAAAAAGTGTTTATATTCTAATTTTATGTCCGTATCATGACAAATATAGTGGTCTAAAGTCTACCATAACACTGAATGATGGGTTGAAATCATGACTTTTAGTAAAAATGTCCCCCTGTAATATATTTTAAAATGCTGGCAGGTTGGTCTTTGCCATGCACAACAGTAAAGGATAAAAGAGACCAAACTGTCACATTTTTGATAATCACACATTTGGATTTTTTCCAAAAACGAAGTACAGTAACCCAGAACAATTAATCAGAATCGGATCTTAGCAAAATTACTTCTCATTGGTTGTTATGCGTTACAGAACTTCGCCATATGTACTGAATAAGCCCACTGGTGTCAAAGAATGTGGCACGCAATAGTACAAAAACACGCAGTGTCATATAGTTTCACAGGAAATAAGTGTAGCGCTGACAGGATCACCCACGCAATGTCACATTTGCTACAGAATATGCAACTGTGGTGGCCTCACTGCACACGCTTGGATTTTAATGGCACATTTCCTGCCTCATTACACACCAAAGTTATGGGGTCTGGGAGCCGCTGTTGGGTGACTGTGCAGTATCATGCCCCCCTCCCTTAGGACATGCTGGTCTCAGCTGTGCAAATATCCCATCCTCACCCAAAAACTGCATCCTTGTTCCTACAGAGACTCACAGCTGGTTTCTCTGGCCTTGAAGGAGCAATACATAAATAACTGTTCCTCTGGTTTCATTCTCCTGTGCTCTTCACCCTAAACTCAGATGCAGATATATGCATGTAGTTTTATAAGCACAATCCATTCCAGCCTATGTATCGACTGGGTGATAACTAAGCCACTTATCACACAAGTCCTGTAGCATTACTCTCAACAACTTTCCAATGTTAGTTTTTGTACCTTGTTTGTTTAGAAAGCTGAATTAACATTTCAGAAAAAAAATGCTCTGTGATTTCTGACTTATCAACAGTACTGATGGGAAATCAGATCTGTTAACTTCCCTGAAAGACAACACCCCAAGACATTAGGAAGCATTCACAAGTAATGCTACATTAGATGACACTTTGCCAATGCATCCAACACAACAGGTGTTTGTCTATATAGAAAAAATACACTTCATTCTAGCAGCTTCTCTACATTGATACAATGTGGTATGAAAAAAACTAAACTGGAAGAAAATGAAGAATTATTCTACAAATGTTTTTGTCTTGGCAACAAGCATATAACAGTTTTGAAAACCACTAAAACAGTAAAAATGAGCATACATGTCCTGCTGCATAACAGAAGTTCTTCCTACTGATTTTATAGTAAAAACAAAATAACTGTATATTTCTGTCTACAATAATTATTTATTTACTTTTGTTTGCTAATAAACCTTACTTACAGAGTACACTGAAACAGCATAGGAAATCCTTGAGTGTTACAAATTAAATTTAATTACATGCAAGTTAAGACAGTAGCACATTGCTTAGAAATTTAAGAATAAATGCCATCTGTGTTTTTGGCTTATATATCAGAGTTTAACTTTCCCTCACAACTGGAGCGGACAACAAAAATGTAGACATTGCACAGTAACAGATGGATACCCAGACACTGATGAGTGTAACAGTATACTTCAAGAGCCTTGAAAACTTTTGAACCAGTGTGGTGCCACCTTAAACATTGATTCAGTGACAAGCCTTCAAAAACACAAGGCACACATAAGAAATATATGGCATGAAGTACAGTTTTAAACCAGAGCATGTGAAGTGGAAAGAGACAGAGAAAAAGCCAAACGTGTTTCTGTGTTTACAAAGGGAACAAGAAAGAGGGGTTGGAAGACATGGATGGTTTACAAACTTTCCCTTTCACTCATCACTGAAAACTATTTTGGTCCTAACAAGATGCAGATTCTAATTTTATGCAAGAATAAAATACATCTCTTTTAAGGAAACATTTTGTGAAGTTAGAAGTTCTATTTTTGTCACAATTTAATCTTTATAAACTACCTAAAGCATTCATACAGTCAAAGACCATGCATTTCAAAAAGACCGCTTCGGAACTGCCCCCTGTTATCCACCTACTCTTCAAAAATGTAACTTTTACACAGTAAAATTTGTAACAAGAAAGGCCGAAGCTTTGGATTCCACATGGATTTTGCTACATTGATAAGCAGTGGGTGCTTGCAGCTCTCGGGAGAATTACAAAAACAGGGCAGGCACCTTGCCAACTGCACTACTACTTGTAAGTCCACCACTGTCACATAAAGTAGTTTGCACAGGTATTGGCTCAGAAAATGACAACTGCACTACTACGTCCACCACTATCACATAAAGTAGTTTGCACAGGTATTGGCTCAGAAAATGACAACTTTTTTTTAGATACTTTTAAAGACACTATTTCAAATGTTATACTATTTCTCCCTAAACTCCCCTAAACATTTCAGTATAAGAAGTCTTGCAAGTTCATTTTCTTCTCTGCATTTATAAAATACTACACAAAATCCCTTTACCTTTTAATATTGCACACTGCATTTTCCTTTGGACTTAAACAAAAGATAAGAAAGCATTAAAATAATATGGAAAGCAAGGTAACTTAGAGCTCCTAGTTATAATAGTACTCTATTAACATATCTGTAGTAGTTTTTTATAATTTGTCTTTTGGATAATGGGTTTCAAAGCACTGTTATTTAAATTTAAAAAAACAAAAACAAAGTGCCATAGTTATATAACTGCCATTTTACACAGCCAAGACGTGCTCCTACACTGCAACTCATTATTGTTACATTCTGAAACAAGTGCAGATAATCTGAATCACAGGAGTGCAAAACTCTGAAAGTACTACAAAAGATGAACACTTCTATACATATTAGCTGCATCATAAAAAAATATATATATATATATATATATATATATATATATATATATATATATATAAAAAATTTTTAGACTCGGTACATACCCGTCGAAATCAAAAGGAGACTTCACCCTGAAAAAAAAAAAAAAGAACTGGTGGAGACAGACTGGAAACGACCGAGTTGGAAGTAAATACCGTAACGATGATTTCACGAGTAAAGAAGGATCTTTTTCGGAGAACACACCGAAAACAAACATATGACAGCAGTCCTACCGATCGTACGTATGGAAATAAACATGTATCCAATTAGTAATGTACATACTCAGGCTCTCTTTAGTGAAGTTATTACTTTGTACGTTTAACAAGTGTAAAAGTATACCTAACTCGTCAAAAGACACACTACATGTTAATTGGATCCTGCACACTGTATAATGATATATATATATATATATATATATATATATATATATATATATATATATAAAAAAATA
>BLSH010291950.1:509005-536384 GCA_018402905.1 Glandirana rugosa | reverse complement strand
GCCCCTTAATAAATACCTTGGAATGTCTACTTTCCAAAAAGGGGTCATTTGGGGGGTATTTGTACTTTCCTAGCTTGTTAGGGTCTCAAGAAATGAGATAGGCCACCAGTACGTCAGGTATGATCAATATTCAGTGATTGGCACCATAGCTTGTAGACTCTATAACCTTCACAAAGACCAAATAATCTACACTAATTTGTTTTTGTTTTTTTACCAATGATATGTAGCAGTATACATTTTGTCCAAAATTTATGAAGAAAAATTGCTAATTTGCAAAATTTTATAACAGAAACGAAGAAAATCCATTTTTTTACAAACTTTTCAGTCTTTTTTTTATATAATAATTATAGCACAAAAAATAAAAAACCCAGCGGTGATTAAATACCACCAAAAGAAAGCTCTATTTGTGTGAAAAAAAAGACAAAAAAATTATATGGGTACAGTGTTGCATGACTGAGTAATTGTCATTCAAAATGTGAGAGCACTGAAAGCTGAAAATCAGTCTGGTTGTTAAAGGAGTTTAAATGCCCAGTGGTCAAGTGGTTAATAAAAAAAAATTCCCACAATGTATATCATTGTGAATTGCTTCATACATCAATACAGATCCACATTAATCAGGATGCCAGATGTCAAAAAAAAAAACCACTGACTGCTATGTCATGTCCATATACGGTCAATTAATTTATTCAGGCAATCCCACCCCTTTGTTTATATTAGCTGTCATCCACCAGACCTGTCATTCAGTGAAGTGAAGTGACAGGAACAGATGTGTGCTGGCAGGGTTTTTTCATTTTGGAGTGGAGGACAGAGGGAGATACCAAATCACATAAGTAAACACGTTGTAGTGGCACTAAACAAATCTCAGCATACAGCAGAACAATAGTAATCAGGGACAGTTTAATACAACAACAGAAGAACACAAGACAATTACACACAGGTGGGACAGAATAGAGGGTATTTAATCACATCAATACATCCATAGACGCCCACCCATGTGTCCCCTGGGGTGTCGTTTGGACACAGCTCATCACAGATTGTGGTAAAGGGCCAATCAGAGTGGTTCCTACACCATGTCCAATAACAGCTGATCACATGTAAACAAACTTGCCACTTATTGGCATTCCATTCCCCACATGCTGTCACAGCGTGAGAAAAGGAGAGCCGGTAACTGGCGCATTTACACCGATAATCAGGGCCCTGATTATCAGTGCGGCACCATCAGTTCCAATCTGTGCCCACCAGTGCAGCTGATCAGGGCCCATCAGTGCGGCCTCATCCGTACAGCTTATCAGTGCCGCCTCATCAGTGCATATCAGTGCTGCCTCATCAGTGCAGCCTCATCAGTGCACATCAATGCAGCCTCATCAGTGCAGCTTATCAGTGCCGACTTATCAGTGCACATCAATGCAGCCTCATCAGTGCCCATCAGTGCAGTCTCATCAGCGCACATCAGTGAAGAAGAAAAATTGCTTATTTGCAAAATTATGGAACAAGAAAAGGTTTTTTTTTTCAAAATGTTCGGTCTTTTTATGTTTGTTTAGCAAAAAATAAAAACCCCTGTGGTTATGACATACCACCAAAAGAAAGCTCTATTTGTCTCACAAAATTATAAAAAAAATAATTTGGGTACAGTGTTGCATGACTGCGCAATTGTCATTCAAAGTGCGACAGCACTGAAAGCTGAAAAGTGACCTGGGCACGAGGGGGTGAAAGTGCCTGGTATTGAAGTGGTTAAATGGATAAAACAGGGAAATGTGCATATATTGCAGAGATGTGTTTTTTTTTGCCTTGACATAGGATTTAATACTTTAAAGTCACTGTTAAACGACATACTAAATTAAAAAGCCACAATGCTGCGGGAAGCATTTTTGTGTTACAACATGCATCCCCAGGCTCTATGCCCACTATCTGCTTGCAGTTTGGAGTGTCTCTCCATGTTTATGTAGGGTCTTCTTGCTGCTCTTGTTTCTTTCCACAGTCCAATTACATTATCTTTATAAATTGTTTCCACTGAAAAGTGGACCTACTGTGTGTGCAATTGTGTATGACAGTGTAGTGGAGTATACCACCTCAGGGGCAGGGACTAATGTGGTATTGTAAAAATGGCAGCACTATGTCTATTACATTGCACAATGCACTGCATTGATGCAAGAGCCAAATGGCTTTTCAGATTCTTCTTTATTGTGGTAAGGAGAGATAGCAGTACACACAGACTAGAGTAGAAACTAGAAATGAAAGAGATACACACAGGTGATGCTAAAGGGTTGCTACAGTAAAATAATGCTCTTGAGAAAAGCAGTATCTGAGCCCCTGTGATCAGCCAGTTATCGCAGAACATATGTTCCTTTACACCCCAGACTCATAGGGGTAAGCAAATCCTGCAGGAAAGTGTCCAACCCAAAATAAACTGAAAGGCAGAGTTCTGAGGCATGATGCCCGAAGCGCAGAAGAAAAATAGAATCCAATCACTGTGTCTGCTCTGTGATACACTGGGGGGCTTCAATAAAATGCCTTACACTTACTTTAATTAGCAAGTAATTTAAATTGCCCCTGAGCCGTGTTCACTGGAAATCCTTACTGGAAGTGGATCTCTTTATATCACTTATGTAGTCTAAAAACACGCTGACATTTCCCCGATGCTTACTCATTTTCAAGGTTTCATCCTGCTCATGGCAAAAAGAAAAAGTAAAAGATAACAAAATAATGTATAGTTTTTTTTTTACTTTTACATTTTTGGCTTATTTCAGAAGAAGAAAATGGCAGATCTTTTAGCAGATGTGTATCCTGCATGCAGTGCACATCTGCATGTTTCATACAGACTTACATAGAACGTTATCAGTCATTCTGCATCCTCTTTTTATTCTTGACATTGGAGAAAAAAACCCTTTAAAGCTTTGTAAACTATCCAACAGTCCTTTGTTAAGTGATTCTTTGCATTGTATGCAGCCATTGTATGCTTAAGATGAGTTTTTTTCTCACCAAAGATGTTCGAGGCATACATATCAGTGTTAGGTTTCCTGTCTACATTGAGGCCCATCTGTGGTGCTAGGACGTATGACAACACTTTGAAAAACTGAAGATAGCCACGCAGTCTGTCTCTCAGTGGCCTGCAAATAAAGTGCACTACCTACAAGTGGAAATTGAACAATTATCCTTACTCATGATCTGTATATGTCCTAAAAATATGCTAAACAACAGTTTTACAGAGAACCTACTTATGTCTTTAGTTATTAAACTCATTTCTATAGCCTATAATTATTTTCATGGGTGCTTTTTTGAGGAGCTTAATATCAACACTACGAAAACACTCTTGCCCTTGGTTAGTGCCAATTTAAGAGAAAAGCTAATTGGAGCATATTTCTGTGAATAAAGTGGTTCTAAAGGCGGTAGTTTTTTTTTATCATTCTATGCATTAAGATAAAAAAAAAAACCTTCTGTGTGCAACAGTCCCCCTAACACTTACTTGAGCCCCATCTTGATCCCTCCTGACTGGCTGAGACACACAGTGGGCGCCATTAGTTCCTGCTGCTGTCAATCAAAATCAGTGAGCCAATGAGGAGAGAGAGGGGGCGGACCAAGCCATGGCTCCGTGTCTGAATGGACACACAGAGCAGCCGCTTGCTGTGGGGGCACTAGGCAGAAGGGAGGGGCCAGGAGCGCCAATGAGGGACCCAAGAAGGGAAGGATCTGGGGTGCAAAACCACAACACAGGAAAGGTAAGTATGACATGTTTGTTATTTTTAAACAATAAAAAACAAGACTTTAATATCACTTTAACACAGCTCAGTAAGTACATAAACTGCATATATACTACATATTTGGTGTATTTGTTCTGCTTGAGCTCAAGTTGAAGCAAGAAGAATGTTTTGTTATCATCAGTGTAAAACAGCACATATATGTGGGTACCAGCACTGTTAGCCAATCGGGTCCTGCTATGTACATTTATGTTGCCAGTGAACATGCTGACAGGAAGAGAAAGCAGAGCTGTGGGATAACTACGGCCATAGCAGTGTAATGGAGGCACAGAGCAGAAGGGGTCAGGACCATAAGGGGTAAGCTGTCCATCTGGGCCCACCATTTTTAATTTGCCTCTGAGTTCCGTCCTTCACGAACACTTTTCACTGCAGCAGTTAGCATCTCTACCCACAGTACTGCCTGTAAAATAAATGGGGGAGTGTGCAGGTTAGTGCTGTTTTTATTTCTTTGGGGGGAATTTGACAGAGAGGGCAAAGTGGGGGAAAATTTTGCTTCTATGGGGCAGGAGATTAGACACACCCCTGACCTTTGCATGTTGTGTATTATGCACTCTTAACCCCTGCACTTTGTGCATTATGTACTCTTCTCTTTGCTCCCTCTGCAATAAGTACTCCTGACCCCTGCACTATGTGGATTACATATTACATATTTAGCATTACACACCCCTGCACTTTGTACATTACGTGCTCCTGACCCCACCACTCTTTGCATTGCATACCCTCGGCTCCCCAAACTATGTGAGTTACACTCTGCACTATATACACTATATTGTACATTACATACTTCTGACCAAAGTGTTCATTGTCTAAACAGTTGCTGGTTGCCAAGAAGTGAAGTTCTTCTTTAACCTCCCTGGCGGTCTGATTATGTCAATATTTTGAATGTCAAAGTGGTATATTGTTTTGCATGTAAATTTGTTGTTTTATATTGCAGGACTGTAATTCTTAGAAATATTATCACTCAACTGCTTGCCAACCAGCCACCGTAGTTGTGGCTGCGCAAACTGGCGTCATTGTATGTCGGCTGCGCATGCGCGATTTGTGCCCGCTGTGTGTTCTGTGAGTGTGCCCACGGGTCGGGCAGACTTGATGTTCGCCGGCGACCCATGATCGCCTACTACACAGGCAGAATGGGGATCCACCTATGTGGCTCGGGGTTTCCGCTTTTGGTACGGAAAATTACCCCGAGCCACACTTGGGATTACCGCCAGGGAGGTTAAGTTAGGCTCAGACATCAGCTCTCTGTTTATTTTCAGCGTGCACAAAAGCATAAAATTATAACAGAATATGTGAAAAGGAAATCAAGGCCACAACAATTCAAAATTAATGCCATGTTGCAAATGAGATTAGGACAAACCCCAAACATGTCTTTAAGTATTTTAATAGCAAAGGGGATAGGTCTGAGCATGTAGGCCCTTTACAAGATAATTTTGAGTTGGTGACTGGGGACAAAGAGAAATACATTCTTCAGCTCTGTGTATACAAGGGAAAATGGGAGTGCTCAAGCCCATAATGGGGATTGTATTGACATGATCCAATCTCCAAAATGGCTCAAAACTGATACGGTCCAGAAACATTTAGACAAAATAAACAGTAATAAAGCACCTGGAAAAGATGACTTACACCCATGTTTCCTCAAAGAGTTAAAGTTATAGGCAAGTTTTTTCTTTTAGTTTTGGACAAAATGGAGAGGGATTAGAATGCTTGTCAATTTTTATTGTGGTCTGTGCCCCCAATAAGGAGATGAACCGCTCTATTTGTCCTGTTTACCAGTTTCATTGAAAGTGAAAGTAAAAAAAAATCCCACATTTTGGGTTGTCCCCAGAAAAGTAATAGAGGGGACATCTTCCAATGGGGACACTCGTTTTGGTGACCTGGGGGGCCCCAAGGAATTCTCTTGATTTGCAGGGATTTTCTCTCACTTCCTATTTGGTTATGGGTTAGGAAGTGAAGGGAAATATCTTTAACGGGACACAGATGGTGAAAAAAAATCTGACAGGGGTTATAACCCTACCTTGCTCTATTCAAAATGGAAAAAAGTTTTTACCTATAATTCTACTTTAAGCTCTGTTATTTCAAAGCCAATATTTCTCATTTTTGTGTCCCGTAGACGTGGTGTATCTGGATTTTGCAAAGGCATTTGATACAGTTCCCCATAAACGTCTACTGTACAAACTAAAGTCTGTCAGCATGGACCAAAGGGTGAGTGCATGGATTGAAAGCTGGCTACAGGGGCGAGTTCAGAGGGTTTTGATAAATGGGGAGTACTCGGAATGGTCCAGTGTGGAGAGTGGGGTCCCCCAGAGTTCTGTCCTGGGACCAATCCTGTTTAATTTATTCATAAACAATCTGGAGAATGGGATAAACAGCTCAATTTCGGTATTTGGTATTCGGTACCAAGCTATGCAGGGCAATAATTTCTCCGCAGGATGTGGAAACCTTGCAAGAAGAACTGGACAAATTAATGGGGTTGGCAACTACATGGCAAATGAGGTTTATTATAGAGAAAGGTAAAGTAATGCATTTGGGTGTCAAAAATATAAATGCAAACTACTACTACTACTAGGGGGAGAGCCTCTGGGGGAATCCAGGATGGAAAAGGACCCAGGGGTCCTAGTAGATGACAGGCTCAGCAATGGCAGGCAATGCCAAGCTGCTGCAAGCAAAGCCAACAGGATATTGGCATGCATTAAAAAGGGGATTCATTCCAGAGATAAAACGATAATTCTCCCATTATACAAAACTCTCGTCTGGCCACACCTGGAGTATGCCGTCCAACTCTGGTCACCAGTCCTCAGGAGGGATGTGCTGGAACTGGAGAAGGTCCAGAGAAGGGCAACAAAGCTGATTAGGGGATTGGAGGACCTTAGTTATGAGGAAAGATTATGAACACTGAACTTATTCGCTCTGGAGAAGAGATGCTTGAGAGGGGATATGATTTCAATGTACAAATACAATAATAGTGACCCCACAATAGGGATAAAACTTTTCAGTTTAAGGGAATATAAAAAATCATGCGGCCATTGACTAAAATTAGAAGAAATGCGGTTTAACCTTAGACTGCGTAGAGAGTTCTTTACAGTAAGATCAGTGAGGATGTGGAATTTTCTTTCACAAGCAGTGGTTTCAGCAGGGAGCATAGATAATTTAAAAAAACTATTGGATGAGCACCTAAACGACCGCAACATACAGGGATATACAATATAATATTGACACAAAAACACACACACAGTCTGGACTTGATGGACATTTTTTTTCAACCTGACAAACTATGTAACTATGTAACTAAGGGTTTTTGCTAGAAAACAATATTTTAAGCAATAATCTTAATGAATTCACGAAAGACTAAAGTTGTCAAACAAATCTGATTTATTTTAATGAGGAAGTAAGCAAATGCAAAGGAGTGGCTGGGGATAGAGTATATTTGTAGTGTTTGACACAGTTCCCCAAATATGGCTAATGTGTAAGTAAAGTCTACAGGCTTAGAAAATTCAGTTTTTGGATGGATAGCAAAGCTCCAAGTCCCGTGTCTTTCTGCTGCTCCGTTCTTCTGTTATCAGGATGATAACTTCTGACAAGTTCTCCGATACAGGAGATAAAATCAACTGGAAATTTTTGTCGGGTAGGGAACTTAGAGATAGATAAACAGAAAGCTTGTCTATTCGCAGTACAGCTCTGCAAGTTTCTTCATTCCTCTGCCTATGTGGAGGTGGGGGGGTGCCTTTCCTCCAATCAGCTCTCATGCCCAAACTCCACACCTACTGCTGAAACAGGCAGAAAGATTTGTAACACAATGTGCACTTTTTAAAGAATGTAGAAAGCTGAAGACAGCAGATATACATGTAAAACGTATGTTGGGAGATTTGTTTCATCTCTGTGTATCATCTGAGGCTATCCACTTCACTGGGTATACAGTCAGGTCCATAAATATTGGGTCATCAGCTTTAATTTGAGGGTATTTACATCCAAATCAGGTGAACGTTGTAGGAATTACAACAGTTTGTATATGTGCCTCCCACTTTTTAAGGGACCAAAAAGTAACTGGACAAATTAACAATCATAAATCAAACTTTCACTTTTTAATACTTGGTTGCAAATCCTTTGCAGTCAATTACAGCCTGAAGTGTGGAACGCATAGACATCACCAGACACTGGGTTTGATCCCTGGTGATGCTCTGCCAGGCCTCTACTGCAACTGTCTTCAGTTCCTGCTGGTTCTTGGGGCATTTTCCCTTCAGTTTTGTCTTCAGCAAGTGAAATGCATGCTCAATCGGATTCATGTCAGGTGATTGACTTGGCCATTGCATAACATTCCACTTCTTTCCCTTAAAAAAACTCTTTGGTTGCTTTCGCAGTATGCTTCGGGTCATTGTCCATCTGCACTGTGAAGCGCCGTCCAATGAGTTCTGAAGCATTTGGCTGAATATGAGCAGATAATGTTGCCCGAAACACTTCAGAATTCATCCTGCTGCTTTTGTCAGCAGTCACATCATCAATAAATACAAGAGAACCAGTTCCATTGGCAGCCATACATGCCCACACCATGACACTACCACCACCATGCTACACTGATGAGGTAGCATGCTTTGGGTCATGAGCAGTTCCTTTCCTTCTCCATACTCTTCTATTCCCATCTCTCTAGTACAAGTTGATCTTGGTCTCATCTGTCCATAGGATGTTGTTCCAGAACTGTGAAGGCTTTTTTAGATTGGCAAACTCTAATCTGGCCTTCCTGTTTTTTTTGTTTGATAAAGTTTTATTGATTTTACAGAAAGTGAGAAAACACAGTAGGTATGGGAAGGCCATACCCGGAGAACATTCCACAGTAAAAACACTAAATATGGGCGACCATTACATGCATAAATGTGAAAGAAATCAAGTGAGAACACCTCGCGAGGGGAAGCCCAAGGACCGTCCCCAAATCCTCCACCCGACACCCCCTTTGGCATCAAGCTGTGTCCAGTGGAGGGACAGGGCCAGGCCCAACCTAGGCAAACCCCGCACTGTCAACCATAAAACCAGCAACATCTAGGAAGGTCGATAATAAATCTGAGACCAATTGGTCCCGTAGGGCTGCTACAATCTGAAAAACAGATTTAAGAAAACATGATATAACCTACAAGACATCAGAGGAGGGAAAGTGGAAAAGGCACAGAGACAGAGGAGAAAGAAAAATGAAGGGCATCAGGGAAGCATCACTCAAAAGGAAGGGAGGTTGGACCGGAGGGAATGTTGAGGTACTGTATCCAGGGTTCCCAGACCATGTCGAATTTGACTGAGGAGTCTAGGAGGATATTAGCAAATTTTTCCTGGGTCATTATCCAGGTGATCTTTCTCTTAGTTGCGTTGAAGGAGACAGAAGGCTTTTTCCAGGCCTTCGCTAAGGTAATCTTTGCTCCCAGTAGGATAAAGTGCGTTAGTTTAGATAAAGATTTGGAGAGACCATCCGGTCTGTGATTCAGTAATGCTATTTCTGGAGTCTGCGGAATTGCCTGTCCAGTAACCTTCCGCAGCAAAGAGAAGATCCTGTTCCAAAATCCCTTGATCCTAGGACATTCCCACCATGTATAGTAATATGAACCCTGGAGATGGCATCCTCGAAAGCAAAGTGGGGAGGAGTTAGGGAACATGATTGAGAGTCGGGACGGGACTAAGTACCATCGGGAAATCACCTTAACACTAGCTTCCATCAAAGGGATATTAACTATACCCTTGAAAGATTTTAAGAAGGGGCGAACCACTTGTCCGCTTCCCAATTCAAGCTCAGGTCCCCCTCCCAGCTTCTGGCATATGGGGGTTTCTCCAGATGATCAGTTAGGGAAGCATATATCAGAGAGATACCCCCTTTTTGATTAGCGATTTCAGAACACCACTTTTCATAAGGGGTGATACTCGCTAGAGATGGTCTATCCCTCCATACTGAGGATAAGAAGTGGTGAATTTGGTGAAAACGGAGGCTTTCCGACTGGGGCATGTCCAGTTTGCTGGAACAGTGGTCATGGGAGATAGGGCCTGAGGAGGAGATAAAATGACCTATCCTGTAGAGGCCCTTGTCGGTCCACCACCTAAAGGCACGGATGTCCTGACCAGGGGAAAAGCGGGGGTTGTTGAAAACATGCTGCAGGGAGCGAAAGGAGGAGGCCAGCTTCGTGGTACCAAACAAGTGGTCGCACAGGGCCACCGAGTGTGAGAGTGTAGGAGACAGAATTGAGGGTCTAGGTTTGGGGTTAGCCCAAACCAGGTAATCTAAGGTGTTGAAAGGGACCGCCTGTCTTTCCATCCCCACCCAGGCCGGTCTGTTAGTCTGAGCGTGTATAATAGAGAATTGGGCTAGTTGGGCTGCCTGATAGTACTTCCATAGGTTTGGGAGGCCCAGGCCCCACTGGTTACGTCGTCTCATTAGGACCTCAGCCGGGCACCTAAATCCCTTATCACCCCAGATAAACTTTTTGGCCTGGGATTGCAGTTTGAGCAAATGTGTATTTTTAATCAGGATGGGTAGGGATCTGAATAGATAAAGAATTCTTGGCAAGAGGGTCACCTTGACCGAGTTAACTCTCCCTAGCCAAGAGAGACCCAACCTACCCCATTTGGCTAGGTCATCAGACAGCTGTTTATACGGGGGGGGGGGGGGAATTAATGGTATATAGTTGATCAATATTGGCCGCCAAGTTAGTACCTAAGTAGGGTATGTGGGCCGGGCTCCAGGCAAAGTGGAAACGATCCTTGAGCTGCTGGACAATCGTCTCGGGAACATTGATGTTGAGTGCTGCAGATTTGGACATATTAACTTTTAAACCCGAGGCCTTCCCAAACTCCTGCAAAAGACCAACAATGCTCGGGACCGAGATGAGAGGGGAGGAGATAAACAACAGGAGGTCGTCTGCAAATAGGGCACATTTGTGTGTGTGTGGACCGCATCTCACCCCCCGGATATTAGGGTGTTCCCTAATAGCAATCGCCAGGGGTTCAATAGCGATGGCAAAGATCAAGGGGGATGCCTAGTGCCCCTGTGTATAGAGAATGGTTCAGAATGAAAGTTTTGCAGCTTAATTGTAGTTCTGGAGCAGGAGTACAGTGCTTTCAGAGTCTGAAGGAACCGGGGGCCAAACCCCCAGAGTCTCAGGACCTCAAACAAATAGGGCCACTCGACCGTGTAAAACGCTTTTTGTAAGTCAACTGAAAGCACGAACCCCTCTTGAGGTGTGGCTTTCTCGAAGTGATGCTTTCTACAAGTGATACACACTTCATTCTCTGCGTCATGTAAACATTTATTCTCTGTCCCTTCACAGTTATGTGTCAGCTGAAGCAATCATCCACCCTTAACTGGACTCTGCTTTAATCTCTATGTATCTTTGTATGGTATGTGTCAGCTGAAGCAATCATCCACCCTTAACTGGACTCTGCTTTAATCTCTATGTATCTTTGCTATGGTATGTGTCAGCTGAAGCAATCATCCACCCTTAAAGTGGATGTAAACCTACCACCCACTCAGTATAAACTAATGACACAGTATTAATGTATATATACATGCAAGCCTCCTGCATCTATCCCTACCTTGCAAATGTCCTTCCTGTAAGCACTAGCAGCTCTGTAAAACTCTTAAATCAGTGGGTGTCTGTGTTTGCTGGAGTTTGGTGGGTTGTCAGCTGAAGCAATAATCCACCTTTAACTGGATAATGTTTTTGTTTCTCTGTAGTGTCTTACCCAAGTTTTATGTGCTGCTATCTTTATGGCCCATCTCTTGTCTGTCTTAAGTGAAAGGTCCACTTGATTGTTAGGCATCCTTATAATCACTCATGATTAATTAACAAATTTCCACCCCCACCCTTTTACACAGTATAAATTTGAGCACCCTTATGGAGTCAGCACATTGCTGGGAGAGCACATTGCAGGGGCTGCTTTCTCGAAGTGATGCTTTCTACAAGTGATACGCACTTCATTCTCTGCACTTCAGCAATTGCACAAAGCGATTATACATAGCAAACTACACTGCAAACACCCAACAGGCTGCAGGTGACCCCTGTCTCTCTATTCAGCTCTCCTTCCACTCTATAACATGCATTCTCTACCTCTCCTTCTGGCACTTGTGTCCTCTCTTCACCCCTCTTCTCCGCCACCCTGCTTTTATATATCGCCCCACCTTCTGTCCTCTCCCTATTACTGCTCCCACCAACTCTTTCTCATTCTACATCCATATACTGAAAGAGCCACCAGGACTCTGAGACATGCCCCTCCATTTAAATCACACTCCCACATTACCTCGCTCACCCCCCTGCTTCTCCTAACCTCTGGTGATATATCCCCAAACCCTGGGCCTCCATCATCCATCTTTGCCCGGCACTACCATCTCCCAACACCCTCTGGCAGCAGCCGCAACCCACAGAACTTGGTCTCTATTCCTCTTATTCCTAATACTAGCCTCCACTTCTCCTGTGCCCTCTGGAATGCCCGCTCTGTCTTCAACAAACTCACTGCCCTCCAAGACCTCTTTATCACTAATTCCTTCAACCTCCTTGCCATTACGGAAACCTGGCTTCATGAATCTGACACTACTGCTCATGCTTCCCTCTCCCACGGTGGCCTTCTCTGGACACACTCCCCTAGACCAAGTGGACGGAAGGGAGGTGGAGTGGGAATCCTTGCACCACGCAGCACCTATCAGGTACTCCACCCTCCTCCCTCTCTGACACTCTCCTCCTTTGAAGCACATTGCATCCGTCTATTTTCTCCTATTCCTCTAAGAGTCAATGTCATTTACCGGCCCCTGGGCCGGTATCAACTTTCCTTGATGACTTCTCTGCCTAGCTACCCCACTTTCTCTCTTCTGAAATCCCCACAATCATTCTTGGTGACTTCAACATCCCTGTTAACGCTATCACTACTCTTACTTCTAAACTTCTCAGTCTAACCTCATCTTTTGACCTGAAGCAATGGATACAGGCTCCTACTCACTCCAACGGAAACACCCTAGACCTTGTCTTCTCTTATCTGTGCACTCCGTGCAACCTTTCCAACAATCCTCTCCCACTCTCTGATCATCACCTTTTTAGTTTCACTATTTTTTTTTTTTAATTCTGTTTATTAAATTTTTTCAGTATATAATACAATACAATATAAACACAGCAACACAACCTAATGGTTGCGCTCCCTTGATCCAGGAGGGTCAACCGTAGGTTCAACAACAACCCACCCCAAGGCCCAAAAAAACCCACACATCATTTTTTTCCGCAAAAGCAGCACCACCCACCCTTCAAAGTTATAATTTCACTCTTTCACTGTCTTCCACCTCCTCGCCCTCCAACCACCTAACAGTTACCCGTAGAAACCTTCGCCACCTCAACCTTTCTCTTCTCTACTCTGCTGATGACCACCTCTATGACCAAATCTCACCCCTGTCCTGCCCCAACCTAGCCACACTCGTATATAACAACTCACTGTCATCCTCCCTAGACAAGCTCGCCCCCCCTTACTACATGCAGAATCAGGCCCCGGCCCCTACAACCCTGGCAAATGGACAACACCAGAAATCTTAGAAAACATAGTTATGCTCTTGAGCGTCTGTGGCATAAGACTAAGCTCCAAGAAGACTTCAAACATTACAAATCTGCCCTCCTAAAATGCTATTCCTGCCTCCAAAATGCCAAACAGACCTACTTTATCACACTCATAACACATTATCATCCAGTCCCCATCAACTCTTCTCGACCTTTAACACTCTACTCTGTCCTCCACTGCCTCCACCCTCTAATTCACTCACTGTCCAGGAGATTGCCAATCACTTTAAAACTAAGATTGATAACATTCATGAGGAAATCTCCAATGCGCACAAACCGCCCCCACTCAACACCCCATGTCCACAGATACAATCGCTACTTTCCACATTCAACCCTGCCAGTATTAGCGAGGTTGCTAAACTTTTATTGAACACCCATCTAACCACCTGCCCCCTGGATCCTGCTCCCTCGCAAATGCTACGCTCACCCTCCGACTCAATTCTACATTCTCTAACTCACATTTTCAACCTTTCCCTCTCCTCTGGCATCTTCCCAAACTCTCTAAAATATGCCCTAGTCACACCTATCCTTAAAAAGCCCTCACTGGACCCCACCAATATTAACAACCTACGCCCCATCTCCTTACTCCCCTTCTCCTCCAAACTCCTTGAAAGACTGGTCTACAACCGATTGAGTAACCATCTGACCATGAACAAACTTCTTGATCCCCTTCAGTCCGGATTTCGCCCTCAGCACTCTACAGAAACTGCTTTCCTTAAACTCACTAATGACCTAATAACTTCTAAAACCAACGGACACTACTACTCCTGGACCTCTCTGCTGCCTTTGACTCAGTGGACCACCCCCTCCTCCTCGAAAAACTCCACGCCTTTGGTCTCCGTGACTGTACTCTTCGCTGGTTCTCATCCTACCTATCACACCGCTCCTCAGTGTCACCTACAACTCTACTTCCTCCTCTCCTCTCCCTTTCTCTGTCGGTGTTCCCCAAGGTTCTGTTCTTGGACCTCTCCTTTTCTCAATCTACACCTCCTCCCTGGGTCAGTTGATTGCCTCCCAAGGCTTTCAGTATCATCTCTATGCTGATGACGCACAAATCTATCTCTCAACCCCCCAGATCTCTCCATCTGTCTCCTCACACATCACCAACTTACTAACAGACATATCAACCTGGATGTCACATCACTTCCTCAAACTCAACCTATCCAAAACCGAGCTTATGATATTTCCTCCCCCACGTGCCACTACCCCAGATTTCTCGGTCAAAATCAACGGCTCAGCTATCAACCCGTCCCCCCACTCCAAGGTCTTAGGTGTAGTCCTAGACTCGCAATTAACCTTTCGGCCCCACATCCAATCGCTATACAAAATTTGCTGCCTCAACCTCCGCAACTTCTCCAAGATACGCCCCTTCCTAACCGATGACACCACAAAGCTACTAATCCACTCCCTGGTCATTTCTCGCCTCGACTACTGCAACTCCCTCCTCACTGGCTTACCTCTAAATAGCCTATCCCTACTCCAGTCCATTATCAAAGCTGCCGCCAGGCTCATCCACCTTAAAAACCGCTTGGCATCTGCTACACCCCTATGTCAATCTCTACATTGGCTGCCACTCAACCAACGTATTAAATTCAAGATACTAACAATAACTTATAAAGCAATTCACAACCTGGCCGACAGCTACATCACTAACCTGGTCTCAAAATGCCAACCAAATCGATCTCTTCGCTCCTCCCAAGACCTCCTGCTCTCTAGCTCCCTTGTCACCTCATCCCATGCTCACCTCCAGAACTTCTCCAGAGCCTCTCCCATACTCTGGAATGCTATATCTCAATCTGTCCGACTTTCTCCTAATTTGTCCACCTTCAGACAATCCCTGAAAACCTATCTCTTCAGAGAAGTCTATCTGGCTCCCACCTAACAACTGTACATTTATCTTCTCCATTAGCACATCCCCCACAGTTATTACCTCTTGTATCTCTTGACCTTCCCTCTTAGAGTGTAAGCTCTAGCGAGCAGGGCCCTCTGATTCCTACTGTATTTAAGTGTATTGTATTTATACTGTCTACCCTCAAGTTGTAAAGCGCTGCGTAAACTGTTGGTGCTATATAAATCCTGTATAATAATAATAATAATAATAATAATGAGGTGGGCCACCGTCCCACCCAGATCTGAGGAGCGAGATGAGGTCCACAGCCCTTCGAATCTGATCCAGACCCTGCCTCCCAGGGATAAAACCCACCTGGTCCTTATGGATATACTTCCCTATGAAGGCTGACAGTCTGTTGGCCAGTATTTTAGTTAGAATCTTAAGATCATTGTTGATCAGGGAGATGGGTCTATAGTTACCTACTTCAGAAGGATCCTTGCCAGGTTTCGGTATGACTGAGATATTGGCCGAGTTAATATCTTCGTTAACGACCGAGCCCCCTTGAAGCGAGGTAAAAAAGTTAGCTAAGGGGGAGGCCAAAATGAGCCCAAACTGCTTATAATATCCAGTGGAGAGCCCACCAGGGCCCAGGGCTGAGCCTTTTTTGAGGTGTTTAATAATGTCCAATATCTCAGACTCCGAAATCGGATCTTCTAAAGAGCTACAATGTTCCCTGTCCAATGTGGGCAAAGGGGTGCTGTCTAAGAACTGTTGCAGGGAGGTGGGTGGGTCGGCAAACTTCGACTTATACAGCTGAGCATAGAATTCGTGGAACGCTGCCATGATCCTATGGGGGTTTTGTGTTAGGGTTCCCAAGGGGTCTTTCACTTTGGGGAAGGTAAACGATCGAAACTTCAGAGATAATTTTGCCGCTAATTTGGGGCCTATGTGGTCTTTACGGATATAAAATTGGGCATTAGTCCATTGGATCTGTTTCTCAGCCTGGGTGGTCATAGCAAGATTCAGGGCCACCCTCCCTGCCTCAAGCCGGGTACGAGACTGGGGGGATGGGTTCTGCTTGTGGGCCTTAGCGAGCTTATGGAAGTCCCACTCCAACTTAACCAGATCTATCTTTCTCTCTTTTTTAAGTTTAGCCGAAAGGGGAATAATCTTACCCCTAATTACTGCTTTATGTGCCGCCCAGAGGGTCATGAAGGAAACCTCAGGACCCGAATTCAACCTGAAGTACTCTTTAAGCTCCTCCCTTAGCAAAGTGCAATGGACAGGGTTATTTAATAAGGTTTCTTTAAGTCTCCAAGTCTCCGGGGGGGTCTGGCCTCAGCACCTGAGAGTTCTGAGGTAAAGTACCACCATAGAGTGGTCTGAGAGAGGGGATTCCCTAATAAAAGATTTGGAGACCAGAGGGATAGAGGGGGCCCCTAGAAAAATATGATTGATCCGGGCTAAGGACCTATGTGGGGCAGAGTAATGGGTAAAGTCCCTCGTATTTGGATTAATTTCCCTCCAAACATCAACCATACCTAACAAAGAGAAAAGCTTGGCAATTCTCAAGCTCCTTTTCGGGGGTTGAAGGAGGCGAACACGGACGGACCCTGATTTGTCCAGGATATGGTCCAGAGCAGTATTGGAGTCCCCCCCTAAGATGACAGTATCCTCGAAGTGGGGGGAGAGGGAGTCGAGCATGTATCGGAAGAAATGCGCCTGACCCTGGTTCGGGGCATAATAAGAGACAAACATAAAAGTGTGACCCCTGAGGTCCCCTGACAGAAGGATAAATCGGCCCTCGGGGTCCCTGACTTCCCAACGAGACTGGAATCCGGCCCCTTTAGCAAAAAAGATTCCTACCCCTCTCGTCTTGTCTGCAACGTTCGCCAAAAAGACATGGGGGAAACCCACGTGAACAAATTTAGGGTTAAATTGAGTGGGAAAGTGGGTCTCCTGGAGGAGAAGGACCTCAAGGTGCTGGGATAGGGCAGCCTGGAAATATTTCTGGCATTTTAGGGGGGAGTTTAAGCCCTGGACATTATGCGAGGCTACCTTCAATAAACCTGCTGGGGATGCCATGTTAGTAAACCGAACCCACTCAAGCTATAGAGAGCTGACTCACCCATCCCGGATGAAAAGAATATGGCATTGGTACTTCTTTTGAAGAATATAATGCGGAACCCCTCGCACTCCTGAGGAAGATGCCTCCCTGATACCTGAGGAAAGAGAAGCAGAGGAATAGAAAAAAAAAAAGAGGAGAAAAAAAGATACATAGAAAAGTGAAAGTAGAGGAGAGGGGGGGGGGGGGGGTGACCAAACGCCGCCAAACCCCCAGTGTTTGGGGGATGGGAGCTAGAATACCAGCACCCATGCCCCTGTAAGAACCAAGTAACATCTGCCTAACCGTTAGCATCACATCTGTCCCTGGGGACACCATAAAGGAGCGCCCAAGAACAGAGGGAGGAGCATGCCTACCACCCCATCCCTGGAGAAGCGCATATATCTGAATTAAACGGGAGAGCCCCTAAAAGAATCATCAAACCAGGAGGCCCCCTGAGATCCCCAAGAAAAGGAGGGAAGCATGGTGGGGGGAGGCAAGGTGGTGGGGCGCGCCTAACCGAGGCTAAACCCCCCCACCCCGTCCCCCCACCATCCGGCAATCACTCGTCAATCCTAATAGGGCAACTTAATTGTATCCCGGCTGCCACCTGGGTAACAGTAAGGCACAGAAAACACAAAAACGTATTCATTGCGTGGTTTTGGAACCTGGAGAAGGCCCCCAAAATTATGGAATGGACATCTAGAACCCGGCCCAACCGCACCAGAAAATCCCCGCCCATTCAGCGGGACTGAGCAGAGCAGACCCAGGGGCCCAGCAAATTCAGGATCCCCCCACCGCCCCAGGTAGCTTAACCCACCATAAAGACAAAGTAAAAGTAGGATAAGATTTAAATAAAAGAACCAGGGGGGGCCGAATATTCACGCATGCTACGTGGAAACATGGACAAAAACAGGTATAACAAGTAGCAATACAGATCCAACATGTGGGACTAGAGAACTATCAATGTCGAGCCAGTCAAAATGTGAAGAGAACCCTCGAGGAAAAGTGGTAGAATCAAGGTGGGTGAGCATCCTTAGATCTCTTGGACTGTTTGTTCCGCCAGATTTTGGGCTTCCGCGGGATTGGGCTTTGAGGCGAAGGGCGCTTTGAGGACCCAGCATTCTTAGGATGCATGGTAGAGGAAGGATCCAGCGAGATAAGGTTTAGCTTAACCATTAGTTGTTCCCCATCCTGAAAAGAGGAGAATCCGTAAGTCTTGCCCTTGAAGGAGAAGGAGAGGCGGAATGGGAAGGACCACCAATATTTGATAGATTTTTGGGATAGGACCTCAAGTAAAGGTCTGAGGGCTCTCCTCTTTTGAATGGTGGCAGGGGAAATGTCAGCGAACACCTGAATGGAGTGACCCTGAAAAGGCAGCTGGGAGATATTCCTGGTGAGTCTCATGATTTCCTCCTTCACTGCATAAAAGTGTGGTTTGACCACTATGTCTCTGGGGAGCCCATCCGAGCGAGGTGCCTGGAGGGCTTTGTGGGCCCTATCCAGTTCCAGTCTATGATCCAGAATGTCAGGAATAATTTCTTTAATGAAGGAGCGAACTGAGGCTTGGACATCTGTGATGGACTCCGGAAGCCCCCGGACACGAAAACTGTATCTGCGAGAGCGATTTTCAAGGTCCTCTATCTTAGAGAGGGCAGTATCCAGCTGATCTTGGGTCCTGGATGCGGGAGGTATTCTGGTTCGCCCTGGCAATGGTTTGATCCGTCTTTTGTTCAATGACATCAATCCAGGACCCCAGATTTTGAAGGTCTGTTTGAATAGTGGTCGTGATTTGGGAAGCGGTTTGGGCCAAGCCTTTAGAGAGCATCTTGGAGAAGGTTTCCATTATGAAGTGACGGTCCAAGTGCAGTGTTGGTGAGGGGGACCCCAAGATTCCCGGAGTGTCCGGGTCTGGCGCCCGGTCCCCTTTCGGGGAAGCGAACATCTCATCCAGGAGAGGAACTGTAGAAGCTGGGGAGCAGGCCTGGGGGTTGTTGAGGATGGAATCAGATGGATCTGGGCACAGAAAGATGTGTGATCCCCCTTCCAGCCCGGCCTCCATGTCCTCCAGATTGTTCTTCGGTTCTTGATGGGTGCCAGAGGGCATCTGAGTGTTTTTAGTGGACTGGTCAGCAAAACCAGGCTGTTTTGATATGTTCCTCCTCACCACAGCGGCGTACATGTAGATGGAGCCCTGGTTGTAAACCCCGCACTAATGGAGCCGGGGGGGAAGAGCCTTGCTTTGGACTGTGGAGGTTATGAGCTGGGGTTCTGTAGAGGATGAGAGGGGGCTCCCCTTCTGCCCCCCTGTGAAACAAAACTAAGGCTTAGGGGCCTCTGACTACTAGGCCCTGGAGCAAATGCCCCATATAACTGGTTTGCCGACCCTCTTGCCTGGCTGTGAGGTCCTGAACAATGGGAGGCCAACAGGGGGGTGGTGGGGACCCACTGCGACCCAAGCTGGCTGAATAGGGGGGTTTCCCCGTGTAGATGCATGCAAGGAATCTGGGGGGGATAGTGCGGCCTGGTCCGCTGTGGCAGCGCCAGATGCAGCCTCTATTTCTGTATCTATCCCCTTTGCGAGTTTGAGACCTGGGGGGACAGAAAGAGAAGAGCCTGGAACCTGGGGGGGGCCCGGGGGAAGCCCTCTCCCCTTCTCCTGAATGGATGGAGGCGTCTGACCCTCACCTGGCAATGGCGGCCTGACTGCTTCATGATAGTAGGCCGCAGCCGGGGCTTCGGTTTGCGGACGTAGCCGGCGCGATCACCGGAGAGGCCTCAAGCAGACAGGCAGACCCCCGGTGTGCGAACAGGGGGCCTCAGCTACTGGGGGGCTCACTGCTCAGGGGGTCTCCGACCCGGATTCTGGCTGCTGTTGGGCTGCAAGGACGAGGCAGGATGGAGCTCTGGAGCTAAGCTGCCATCCCGTAAACCTCGCACATGCACACTCTGGCCTTCCTGTTTTTGAGGCTCACCAATGGTTTACATCTTGTGGTGAACCCTCTGTATTCACTCTGGTGAAGTCTTCTCTTGATTGTTGACTTTGACACACATACACTTACCTCCTGGAGAGTGTTCTTGATCTGGCCAACTGTTGTGAAGGGTGTTTTCTTCACCAGGGAAAGAATTCTTCGGTCAATCACCACAGTTGTTTTCCGTGGTCTTCCTGGTCTTTTGGTGTTGCTGAGCTCACCGGTGCATTCTTTCTTTTTAAGGATGTTCCAAACAGTTGATTTGGCCACACCTAATGTTTTTGCTATCTCTCTGATGGGTTTGTTTTATTTTTTTTCAGCCTAATGATGGCTTGCTTCACTGATAGTGACAGCTCTTTGGATCTCATATTGAGAGTTGACAGCAACAGATTCCAAATGCAAATAGCACACTTGAAATTAACTCTGGACCTTTTATCTGCTCTTTGTAAATGGGATAATGAGGGAACACATCTGGCCATGCAACAGCTGAGCAGCCAATTGTCCCATTACTTTTGGTCCCTTAAAAAGTGGGAGGCACATGTACAAACTGTTGTGATTCCTACACTGTTCACCTGATTTGGATGTAAATACCCTCAAATTAAAGCTGAAAGTCTGCAGTTAAAGCACATCTTGTTTGTTTCATTTCAAATCCATTGTGGTGGTGTATAGAGCCAAAAAGATTAGAGTTGTGTCGATGTCCCAATATTTATGGACCTTACTGTATGTGAGGGTTTACATCCACTTTGATGCACTGTATAATTGGCAAGTATGTGGTAAATGAGGTTTCATGTTGATAAATGTGAGGTAATGCACTTAGGGGCTAAGAAAATGCATGCAGCATACATTCTGGAGGAGAACAGCTAGGGGAGTCAATTGTTGAGAAGGATCTGGATATTCTGGTAGACCATAGACTTAATAATACCATACAATGCCACGTTGCAGTTTCTAAAGCTAGCAGGGATATAATCAACATGTATAAGTGGTCCTTATAGTGAACTTGATGTTGCATTATTCACTTTCAGGTCATTACAGAGGACAAGGGGGCACTCTATGTCTAGAGTAAAAGAGCATTAACCTCCACATATGGAAAGGCTTCTTTACAGTAAGAGCTGCATAAATGTGGAATAGACTCTCTTAATAACTAGTTCTGGCTAGTTGTCAGGGTGCTATTTGGAACAAACATGAGCATGTGCTGAAAAGGGGACAGCACAACAAAAATGTGTATGTGCTGAAGAAAAAACATTGCATAGTTGCCAATACTTTACATGGGCGTGTTTATTTGCACAGAAATGTGAGCATGTGCCTAACACCCTATATAAGGAGAGTGCCTGTACTCAGACTTTGCTGGATGACCTTCAGCTACCAGTACTCCTTGCTCCTGTGTTTCCTGTATTCCTCAGATTACCTGTTACTGACCCGGCTTGCCTTTGGACTTCCCTGCTGCCTAATCCCTGGTTTTGACCCTGGCTTGCTCTAAGGACTCTGTTCTCTTGTTCTTTCATGTATAAACCCGGCTTGCACTTGCCCACTCTTCTGCTTGCTCCACTGAGTCCTGCCTCTGTTTTTGACCACACACCTGCCTAGTCCCTTGCTTACCTTACTGTGCATGACTTTGGCTACTATCCTGACTACGCTTCTTCAGTCCGGTCCTGCCAGCCTGATCCAGCTTCTTCCTCAGGTGCCACCTTGCCTGTGGTCGCTGCCCTGGTTCAGCTACATCTCCAGGGGCAATGGAGGTCCTGCTATCCGTTTTGACAGACCAGATGACAGTTATCCAGTTTCGCTGTGCTGCAGACAGTTTCCAACAGATCTACTTAAACGACAACATTGCTTCTTTGAGCCTAGTACTCCCTGTTCTCACAGGAAGCAGCTTTCAGCAGATCTACTTAAATGACACCCCTGCTTCTTTGAGCTTAGTACTACCTATTCTTACCTTCGGGGGTGCTTGCCACTTAGCCGCAAGGGAAGCACTCTTATGCAATCGGCCTCAGACCAGGTACCAGTTCAGTAGCCTGGTTTAAAAAAGAGCTTGCCTTCTGGGGGATCAGGAAGGATTCTTTTTCCCCCCACTGCAGCAAACTGGAGCATGCTTATTGTTTTTTTATACTTCCTCTGGATGAATTGTAATAAATTAAGAAGCAAGAACCCCCCGAAAAGACTGGGACTTTAGCGGAAACCAACTCCTCAAGGAGCAAAAAACAAACCCAGAATAAATAAAAAAAGTTTATTTTGTATGATTAAAATGAACAGACCTACATCAGTAGGTATGCCATCAAAAGGGGTAACATTGGTATATAATACCCAAGACTGACATAGATAAACATCACAGAGTGAAAAACAACCAGCACTAACTTAATTACATTCTGGATGAATTGTGGGTAAAGGATTTTGGAGTTTTTCTTGTTGTTTATTGTTTTTTTTCTATGAACTAGATGAACTTGTGTCTTTTTTCAACCTGACTACTATTTAAATGTGACTATATATGAATGTAACTATAGGTAATGGAAACATTACATTATTAAAAATGATTATGCTGAGGTTATTTAGATGTCTGTGAGACTCTCACTTTTTTAACTGTGGTGGTGAAATCACCTCCTACAGCGCTGGAGTCGCTGATCTACGTATCATGGGAGCAAACGCTGTTGCTGTAGATAAAGATAAATAAATGAGTGCTGCAGCTGAATGGCATACCTGAAGAGCAAACCATGATTAACAATATAACACAGTAAACTGTATAGTATAAAAAAAATTACATACCTGCAAAGAAAACATGATAAAACATAAAAACATTAAAACATTACAGGTATGCAAAAAAAAAAACAGTACTAATAGAGAGAGGACAATAAAGAGAGAACAGTGAGAAAACAATAGAGAGAGAAGAACAAGAAAATGACAACTATTTTTGGCTTTTTTTATTTTATATATATATATATATATATATATATATATATATATATATATATATATATATATATATATATTTGTTGTTTTACATTTTATTTATTTATTTGTACACCTTTTCTTGTAATTATAACAGTAAAGGCTCCAGGTTCGGGTCTCTCAAAATGCGGTGACATCTCTGGAGACCCTATGAAAGTGTGCCCTATGCCTCTGTAGTGCTGTACCCTACGCTAGCACTCAACTAGTGTGTGGTAGCATTGGAAAAATTCACTGATGCAGAGACCAGGCTGGTCAGGACAGAAGGGATAGTATAAACGGGTGTCACGCCTGTATCCGTGTTTCCTGCAGACACGACATCTCCTTTTGGGTGCTCGTTGGGTAGGGATACCAGGGGGGACATCCAGAAAATGCATCTCATGCAGCCGGCTCACTGCATTTGCATTAGGAAGTTGGGGAACAGCACCATTTGGAAACAGAAGGGCTGTGACCATCTCTTCCTGGAATTTAAGGAAGGATCCAGTCCGTCCTCACGCTTTGTATAGCACATAAGCGTTCAGCAAAGCCAATTGGAATAAATATACAGACACTTTTTTGTACCAGCGTCTGTCATTACAGGCAATTAAATATGGCGCCAATAGCTGGTCATTGAGGTCTACCCCTTCCATATTAAGATTGCAGTCGTGGACACAGAGGGGCTTCTCAACGACACCAGTTGCCGTTTCAATTTGGACTGCCATGTCTGAGTGAATGGAGGACAGAACGTTTATCCCTCCGCTTCACTACGAGCAAATTATTACATCTCAAACAGGCTCTCTCCCTCTTTCTAAGCCGGGATTATACAAGCCGTTGGGGGAAGCCCCGACGATTACATCGCACGGTGTCAAATGTGACAATTCCTTGATCAAAAAGATGACTAAAAAGCGGCATGCTCGTGTAATAATTGTCCACGTACAAGTGGTACCCCTTTCCGAATAAGGGTGAGACCAAGTCAAAAACAATCTTGCCAGCGATCCCTATGTAGTCTGGGCAGTTGGGGGGGCTCCACGTGACTATCTTTACCCTCGTAAACCATAAAATTATATGTATAGCCTGTGGCCCTGTCAAAAGCAAGACAGCCAGAAAATTTAATCAGGGACTCGTCCACGCAGACAACTTTATCGGGAATAAACACGGCTGCGAACTGTTGGTTGAAGTGGTTTACGAGGGGCCGAATTTTGTAGAGCCGATCAAATTCAGGGTCACCCCGAGGACGACAGAGTTCATTGTCATTAAAATGCATGAATTGCAAGATTTGCTCGTATCACGTCCTGGTCATGGAAGCAGAGAACACGGGCATATGGTGAATTGGGTCAGTGAACCGATATGGCCGCAACTCAGATTTTTTAACTATGCCCATTAGGGGGGAAAGGCCCAGAAAGATCGTAAATTCTGCAACCGAAATAGGTTTCCAGTCTCCGGCAAGTGACGATTGGGGATTAGCGGCGATGAATAAACCAGCATAAGAATTGCTTTGGTCCACAATAGATCTTTAGAGATCTTCCATGAAAACAGTGAATAAAAATCAAGTGAAGTAAAATCAACTGTTTCCACCTGAATTCCGGGTTGGCCAGTGAAAGAGGGAAGTAGAGGCACTGCACCAGTGGTGGGCTACCAATCGGGGCTTGCATATGCAGCGGGAAGGGCACTGTCTTTGTCTTCTTGGTGGACACTAGCCACCGCACCAGCTTGAACTGCACTTATGGGACTCGCCACGTCACCAAGTGTTACTGCAGTGCTGGTTGTATGACCAGGATGTACTAGGCCGCTGGTGCTTGCCAGTTCACCAGAAGGATGAGTGGCACTAGTACTGGCTCTGCTCGATATGAGAGCCCTGTGGTTCTTGCACCTCAACAACAGCAGAATGGGATCGGGTACGCCTGACCTTAGCAGGGACCACAACTCAGAGCTATCTATCAGGGTGCCCCTGCTGTCTATGGGTTTGTATGCTGAGCCTGAATCTGACAGTGGGTCTTCCCCATTGCTCTCATCTGTCATGCTCAGCAATGTGTAGACCTCTTCACCAGTGTGCGTCTGATTGGACATTTTCGCCTCTAAATTTATAGGTACACTAGTGTGACTCACAGGTAAAAGAGCACACCTGGTTGTCAGAGCCTGCTTCAATTGCTACCAAAATTTACTGTTAGTCTTCACAGGGATCAAGCGCTGCAGTTATGTGTGATGTGTTTTGTAAGTGTCAGTGATCTATTTGATACTGCACTTGGGTGGGCTGTGCTGGGCGGAGGGGCTAAACACAGGTGCTAGCAGGTATCTGGGCTGATCCCGCTAACTCCACTTTTTTTAGAACACTAAGGCACTGGTGACACTAATATAGATCTAATCAGATCACAGATATTGATCCGTTCAGATACTATACTAGTAACGGACCTATCTAATGTGTGTGTGCGTGTTAGAGTACCTGATGCTAATCTGACCCTGCTGGGGATTGACGCTGACCCTAACTGACTCTATAACCTAACTGATGTCACCGCCGGGCGTTCAGGAGTTAAAACCCATATAAGGTATATACGGTGGGTACCCTGACGAAAAAAAACTATCTAACTAACTAGCGTCACCCATGACACTAATACAGTGGTCACTGGTGACAGGGGGCAATCAAGGGGTTAAAACCTTTATTAGGGGGGTTAATGGGGGGGCACCTATATTTTCCTGGGCCTATCACTAACTACTACTACCTACCCTTAGGTGATTTAGTGTCCCAAGTGACACAAGTACAGTGATTAGTAAAAAATCTGATCACTGCACTAAGGCCCCTTTCACACTGGGGTGCTTTACTAGCGCTATTTAGCTAAAAATAGCACCTGTAAAGCACCTCTACATTAAACCCAGTGTTTCCTTTCACACTGGGGCGGCTCGGGGCGGTGTTCTAGCGGGAGAAGAATCAAACTCCTGCAAGCATAATTTTTGGGGCAGTGAAGGAGCGGTGTATATACTGCTCCTCCACCACGCCTGCCATTGGAATGAATGGCCAGAGCGCCGACACTTTTAACTCACGTTTAACCCCTTGTGGGGGTTAAAAGTGCCTCGCTACCGCCCGAATAGCGCCGCCATTGCGGCGGTAGAGCACCGCTAAATTAGCGGCGGTTTACCGCTGACGCTCGGGCGGTCCCAGTGTGAAAGGGGCCTTAGTGCCATAGTGACAGGAGTAAAGGTGTTAACTGGGGGGGCGATTATTGTGTGCCTAACGTGTTCTGCTGTTAGTGTAGTGTTGTGCAACTCACAGTTAGATGTCCTCTCTCCCCACGCTGGAACTGAAAAGGGCTCCACGAGGGGAGATGACATCACTTCCTCTGCCTGTGTTTACATTAGGCAGGCAGAGGAGGCTCTGCCATTCGCCAGAAATGATCACCAGGTCTAGGCCAAAAATCATTGGCCTGGCCCTGGAGACTGAATTTGATCTCCGTGGGCGCGCGCGCACGTGCGCCCCTGACCCGCGGGTGCGAGCGACGTACAGGTATGGCGATTCACGCACAGCTGCCACAGTGCTGCAGTAAAAGTGTGAGCCAGTCCAGAACTGGTTAAAGAGGGCTTTTACCCTTTCGCTGCCAGAGCCGTTTTTGCGTTTTTTTGCACACGTTATAAAAAATCTGAATATTTCACAAACCCCCCAAACATTATATATTATATTGTATTATTATATTAATATATATTATTATATTATATTATATTATAACATTAACTTATCCCATGCCAAACTATTGGTGTTGTCTACATGCTTGAACGTAGTTGTGGTCTTCAGTATGTGGGGAGGACTAGTGTTGAGCGAACCCGGACTGTAACGTTTGGGTCCGTACCGAACTTTCGGGTGTCCGTGGCACGGACCCGGACATTTCAAAAATCGTTCGGGTTCGGTCCGGGGTTCGGCCCAGGCACGGTGCCTGTGGGCTTTCAAGCCATGCCTGGGTTTGCAATGTCAGGCCCAAGCGAGTTGTGATCAGGAGGGGTGTATGACTTCTGGTGTTGATGCAAGTTCGTACATCTGTTGTGGTTATCAAACCGTACCCTATTCAATTACAATATTATATTATATTATATTATTATATATAATTATATTATTATGTTATATTATATATTACAAACCCCCCAAACACTTTATAAGTCTAAAAAATATTGCACACGTTTTTTTGCGTTTTTGCCGAGACCGTCGCTTTCCCATTTTCGGGAGAAATTGGTCAAGACCTGACCGAGTGTGAAAATGACGT